>JASANE010015615.1:0-20973 GCA_030248225.1 Trileptium ribeirensis
GACATGGCTACATTAATACAGATGTATCAAAATCATCACATTAGTTACATGATTCCAGTGAAGCAGTCCGTGTTGCAGCGAAATCGTAATTTTAAAATGTAAAATTTGGAGTCGGTGACACGGCTACTTGTAATTTATTCTGAGTCAGTTAACAGGCATTGTGGTTGATACAGATGTATCAAAAATCATGCAGCAGTTAGTTACATAGTGATTCCAGTGAAGCAGTCCGTGTTGCAGCGAAATCGTAGTTATTAAAATGAAAAATTCTGGCAGTCGGTGACATGGCTTTTTTACTCATGCAGATGTATTATGGGAAAATATCACATAAATATCACGTCGGTGTTGACATCATTCCATAACGTCCGTGTTGCCGCGATCGTAGCTAGTTCTAAATATGAAAAATTCTGGCAGTCGGTGACATGGCTACTTGTCTTCGTTAATACAGATGTATCAAAATCATCACATTAGCTTCATGATTCCAGTGGAGCAGTCCGTGTTGCAGCGAAATCGTCGTTCTAAAATGTAAAATTCTGGCAGTCGGTGACACGGCTACTTGTCTTCGTTAATACAGATGTATCAAAATTCATCACATTAGTTACATGATTCCAGTGAAACAGTCCGTGTTGCAGCGAAATCGTAGTTCTAAAATGTAAAATTCTGGCAGTCGGTAACACGGCTACTTGTATTCGTTAATACAGATGTATCAAAATCATCACATTAATTACATGATTCCAGTGAAGCAGTCAGTGTTGCAGCGAAATCGTAGTTCTAAAATGAAAAATTCTGACAGTCGGTGACACGGCTACTTGTCTTCGTTAATACAGATGTATCAAAATCATCACATTAGCTACATGATTCCAGTGAAGCAGTCTGTGTTGCAGCGAAATCGTAGTTCTAAAATGAAAAATTCTGGCAGTCGGTGACACGGCTACTTGTCTTCGTTAATACAGATGTATCAAAATCATCACATTAGCTACATGATTCCAGTGAAGCAGTCCGTGTTGCAGCGAAATCGTAGTTCTAAAATGTAAAATTCTGGCAGTCGGTGACACGGCTACTTGTCTTCGTTAATACAGTTGTTTGGAACTCTTAATTTTGAAGAGGAATACAACGTTTTTCAGTTGGTTCTAGTTTACAAATGATTTTTGCACAATAAATATCTTGCAGTGTAATCTGAAACGATTATGGGCGATACTTAATTTAACTCATTACACTGAATGTTATTTTTTAATCAGGATTTTACGGCCTATTCAAATTACGACATCCGATTCGATATAATTTGATCTGATCCGATCGCACAGATCATGCACAATCTTTTAGGAACATAATGACTAAGATATTGACATTATACCCGGAGCCTTAACAACGAATTGCCACGACTTGGCTCTTCAATAATGGCTCACCGAACATATTCATGAGGGATTATTTGCTGGGTACTTGGCTCCTTACTAAAGTTCTCAACTAAGGGCATGAGAGCTTTTTAGAAATATTTTTGATATCAAGCAATTATCGCCCAGCTTCAGATGAAATTCAACTACCGGTTGATCTTCTCAATCGTGAGCATTTATGGAAACGACATGGAGAGATAGGGAGGTTGATTTTTGAAGGAGATAATAAATAAAGGTGTGTCGCGTAAAGTTTGATGTATCTAGACATGAGTTGACCCACGAAGCGCCATATCTCACTGATAATAAATTATTGAGTTATGTTATTCATAAATGTAAAGCCTACAGATGTATACATAAAAAACTATTTCAACTTACCGACTTTGTAAAACAAGTGTCGTGACGTTACGAGAGTAAAAACCAAACCACTGCAAAAAAATTCCGAATACTGTAAATATTGACTGGGGATCTTTGGACAGATATCTCTCAAATAGGTACCCCCATCTGCGACTAGTTTTAATAAATCTCTGCTTTACAGAAGGAGGTTTACCCACGGTCATGTTTCAGCCCCAAGTTTCGGTAACATGACTGACTGCTTAAACACTGTGTTCTAACGGCTTACAAATTGTACTTTTTGCCGCATGAATCTATATGTATTTCGAGCAATGTTGAGCAGGGCGTAGCCAGAAAATCTGAACTTGGGAGGGGCACGAAGGCTTTCTGGAGGGCACAAGTTAGCTGTGTCCAGAATTTTTTATTTTCAAAATTCGAACAGGGGCACCGAGCCAAACTGGGTGGTTCGGCCCTCCGCGCTCCTGATGTTGAGGAAACTTTTTCCGCGGCAAGCAGACTGAACATAGCTGGTTTGGTTTTGAGCCTCGTATGCTAGGCACTATGCTATCTATGAGCTGTTGCTCGGTTCCTTCAGAAACGTCGCAAAGCAAGCGAATAACAACGCACGAGCAAACGCACGCCACACAGCAAACACGATAAGTGTACCGCATCACAATGTACGCTGTATCATATGAAGGCAGTATGTGTGAAAGGGTTAAAAACAGTAACACATTGGGAGGGCTTAAGTTTTCAATGTAATTATCAAAAGTCACGAAGCAGCAGAGGAATAATTATATAGAGTGAACGCAATTTTGTAGCAAAATTTTCACCAAAATCTAAAACAACTTAGGAAAACTTTTCAAAAAAGTTAGCAAAATACTAACATAATTAAATAAACTTAAACTTGGATCTCTTATTAACCTTTATACGTAACGATTCCGAAAGCATATTTGCAATAACATCGTATTTACATATACTTTTGAGATTGCATTTTGTGGCTGAGCGACTGTTTTTGTAAGAAATTACTTGTCTTGGCAAATATATAGCTCTAAGGGGATAGAATACAATAAGAATTGAGAATGATCCCTCAAACAATTGATTTAAAAATTATTGCTTCAATCAAAATCATCTGTAGATCAAAACATCGATTTAAATAATACCAAAGCTCTTCTCACTACCGTGGCTTCAGCGATGTGCCGAAAAACATTTGAAATTTTATATCCCCGATAATTTAGACCTAGCTATGTAATTAAAATAAATTCTGCAATCTGAAAAGTCTGAGAATAAGAATTTGACTCAATCAGCTGGCCCTTCGTTGACTCAGAATTTCTGAGTCTGATTTCAATTCAGCCTGAGCTCAAAATTATTTGACTCAGCAAGCCGATGAGTTCTGTTTCAAGCACATCGCTCAGAATGGACCTTTATTTATTGAGTCCAAAAGGAGCGGGTCAATTGGATCGATTTGTCGGGCATACTTTTTATTTACAAAACATTTGCTAAAGTTTTATTGCTTATTGCTACTCACCGAGAAAACAACTTTCAAAACAGTTCAACTGTGGAAACGAAGAAGCTATCTACATCAAAATATCTCGTTCCTATTTCGGTATTCGCTCATTATCATGTTTCAGGTGTGAAAGGACTCTCAAAGCACATATCCTTCAGGCTCTTGAACCAAAAACAGCGTCCTGGTACACCGCAATTGTATTATGGCTGTAAAGTTGTAACCATTAGTGGATCTGAAAAGGTCCATGCCAGATTTTACATTGGACCAGCCGGGACTCGAACCAGGGCCTCCAGCTTATAAAATTATCGCGCTACCACTACACTGCAGACTCCCGATCACATGGTGTTCAGCTACGCTATATACGCTAGCATAGCGAGATATTACACATCTAGAAATGGATATTTCGAGCCCCCACAACCTCCCCCGTCAGACCTAAGTGGTATCATCAAAAAATTGAATAAATATAAAATATGAAACGATTTGTGGATGGGTCATAGTCGGAACCCCAGTCAAAAATTTCTGGAACCGCCAGTGGCTTCAAGTCAGTCAAAATTTAATTTTGTACTGCCATTTAAAAGCCGAGCTGTCAAATTTCCAATTAAGCACTGCAATTTTGCCCAAACTACAGCGATCAAGTCTTCTTTCTCCAGTATATTACTTTGCGTTTTAAAATTTAATTTAGGTCATTCATATTGTGTGTGTTTTTTCTTTATATCAATACTTTCTTCTACTACATTATAACGTTAAATATCGTAAAATATGTGAAAACAGTTTATGTATATTTTCATGTCTTGTATTATTGACTAAGTGCATTCGGTTACAGACTTTGTAATAAAAACTGCTCATATTTTATGTTTTGGGGTTCAAAAACTCAGTGGATTGACGGCCTTTTAGCACGACTAGAAGCCTTGACCCGTCTTTCCCTCAGGGTGATCATCATTGGCACAACAGGAAACACTCAGATTATTTTATGTTTTTACCCGCACAAAGCGGTCCAAACTTGTGACAATATTTAAGGAGCTATCACTGTCTCCTTTCTGTTTCCCAATAATGTTTGGTTGTCTCAAACTGTTTTCTTGATCATTTGTGATAACGGTACGCAGCTGCATGGCGCAACTTCCTAACATCATGCCCATACGACCCCGGCTATCATAACCTGAAGGGCGGATCATAAATTTTACAGTTTTGACACATTTCCTGGTCAGACCCAAGAAGCTATAGATCTTAGCAAGTCGCAGGGGCGCTTCACGAGGCGTGTTCGGACCTCGCCCGATTGGTTGCGCCCGCGTCTAGTAAATATTATGATTTCAGAGGGCCCCCAGGGAGGTTGCCATCGAAACCTGCTCACAGGCCATAATGTCAGACCAATGTTCGGTATTCTAAACTCATCTGAAACTTGTTTAATTCTACATAGCTTAGAAGCAAACTAGAATGAGTGTTGAAAAGAACCGTTTAACTTTTAGACACAACCCGACTAGTTACTTCTTCGAACTCGGTAATTGGTTGTAGCCAATGTGGCCCCCACACGGTTCCGACATTCCCTGAGAGTTTAACGTCGGATGCTCTGATCGAAGGGTTATTTGCTGTAATTATTCATTGAGAACACCATCACTTGCCTAGTAAATTTTAAGTATTATTAATGTTTGGCGTTTCCTCCTGTTACTTCCGTGTATTCCTCTCGCACCTATTCCTTTACTGATGCACAACAATACTGGGGACGAACAGTACCCGTCACGGCTTGAGTTATTCTCATCCGCAGGCCGTGGCGCGTAGGGTTGACTAGTCCTCATAGACAATTATATCTCGCTTGAGAACGAACAACACAGGAAGCAATGAGTGATTTTCAAGGTTTTATTTAAGGTTATATATGCAGTACAAGCCAAGCACGGACATTAAGAGAAGGGCATGCGACAATACGGGCAATAAACAGCGGTATCCTAGCAATCTCTTCATATAGTCCACAGTCCATTTCCAACCCGGGAGAATGGCGACACGAGCGGGGGTGATCCCGGAAATGCCGGACCAAAACTATCATCCCCGCAGCACCCAATGTTGGCGACAACAGATTCAGCTATGGGTCGGGTAATGTGTTCTGGCGTGCTGCGAAATTAGCTCTCTGTAAAGCGCGGCGCAACCAACAATCAGGAAAGTTACGGAGGGGGTAGCCGTCCATGCTTACGAGGTCTGCCATGTGTTAGTTAAACAACGAAGAGATAAAGCTTAAACCATTCACGGTACACAGGTTAACGAAAGCAAAAGATGGAAGGTGTACGAGTTACGTTACAGGAAATGATATGCATGGGTTGCACCCTAGCGAACAATACACGGATCAATGCATGGATATGTTTATGCAGTCAAGTATGGTACAAATCATTGTATGATAAAGAGCATCAAATCGTGTAAAGTTCAAGGCATGGTCATATTCATCAGATCAATTATAATCAATGTACGATGACAACTATCAAGTCGAGTATGGTGCAAATAAATATATGCTAGCGGACATCCATCCGAATCAACGACAGGACTAAGACGAACAGGTAAACGGTAAATCAGTCCGGCATACATCCCTAATTCCACAAATTTTTGCCTAATGTTCCTACCGAGCTCCATGCTGAGTATTACCGACAACTGTTCGAGCAGCTGACCGGTCATGTATGAAATATAAATATTGCTGCATATGGAGCTCCAATAAATCAGTACCTTGGTCGGGTGGGCGCTCCCTAATTTATGATACACTTCGTAAGGACGGACATCTTTTAGGTTTCAACACGAAAATATCCATTAGGTCGAAGATGTGCAATAATCTGCAAAGCATAGAGACCGGAGCAATGCGGCGCCGATTGCGAAAACGGCAATGCCTCGAAACGCCTTGGTTTTCTCCGCGCTACAGCTTTGCTTAAACGAAGGGGCTCCTTCACACGACATGGGTCCCGTCAGTAGGACCCCATCACTCTTTGCATCTGATTTACTGCTCGTTCGCAAGTGGCTGCTATTTCAGTGGTATGCTTTCTATGTAGGCCGGTGTCACAAAACGTCATGGCTTTTATCACACGAGCGATGACAACGAATGCCTGAGCTTACAATGGCCAAGCTTTATCTGCTTTATCTCCAAGCCTAGATCCTAGGACGGCTTTACAGTAGTCCTGTGTAAAACGTATTGAAACATACGGACGTACTCCCTACTTTGGGCAAAAGTTGGCTTGCCCCCTCCCCACAAAAATCCGTCAATTTTCGTCGTACGGCAATGAAATTTATTTCATTGGAAGATAACACCTTAAACCATGTTATATTCGCCGGAGGCGCGATTTTGACCACTTTGAGAGGTCGCCCCCATCAAATGTTTCGATGACCATTTCATAAGGGCGTGCGTTGATGCCATTTTCGGCAGTCGCCTACACGGCCAATTTTATTGTCCTGGGGGATTTGGCGAGTTATCATGGTCGTTCGGTAGCTGGACGCTGAGTTTACGCTCGGGGGCGCATCTAGAGTTCATGTACGGGCCCTACGACATGCCCGAAGTTGGATCAGAATTGTATTTTCTTCCCGAATCGTTGGTAATTTTGCGTCGATTGTTTGTTCCCACGTTTGCCCCAAACTTGGGCCGCGCATTCGCTCACGGCCTACTCGCGGTCATAGCCCCCAACCGCTTCTTTGTCCTGTGACTGTGGTCCTAAATCCAAAATTTCTCCGTTCTCTCCCTCTTTCTTTTCTTTGCCCCTGTTGTCGCTGTTGGTTTGTTGTACTGCATTGCTGCGCCGCGCGATGTGTTTTACACGAACGCTTGTAAATTTAATATTTCACAAGCGTTGGCTCTACCTAATACGAGCGCGAGCAATTCCGTCATCGTGACAATGACTGAATGTAAGCGAGGAGAGATAGAGAATCTTTGGGTGAAATCATGCAACTCAAACCAAAAACTCAAGTCAACGGATATATTCTCTCGGATATATCAAATATGATACGTCGGCGTTTGAACCCCGACCCACTTAGAACAATTTACTTACTATGGATCCAATAGGTAAACGTGCAAACATTACACGATTACCTGTATGTCTCGCGTTATCAACTAGTAAGAACGTCCGTTGGTTCACATTCACAAGTTCTAAATTCTTAGCTATGCTTTACATGGACCAACGTGCAAACCTTGCACGTTGGTATATCTGTCTTCTGCAATAGAAGAACATCCACCCGCTTATCTCGTTGATAAATTCGCTGACCAGAGCTATTGTTTTTATTCATTTCCCTATCTTTCCCACGCGGGTCCGTGCAAACATTGCACGTTTACTTATTTGTCTGCGAGTTTGTGTATATTTTTATTTAAAATTTCATGAGATTATGACCACCTTTCAGACGTTCCAAGGGGGATACAGACCACGAGACTGGGCACATACCGGCACTGGGGACAGGGTACCTCTAGGAAACACACTCCCGGAAGGGCACAGGCGGCCGGGGTTCACCGATACCACTACCGGGTCCCAAACTTGCCCCTTTTTCTGCCTCTATGTACTCACAGTCATATTTATACAGATGCGTTCGACCTAAAACTCTAAAGTTTTGGTCGAAATGTATGTTTATAATTTGTATGGATAGTATATGTTATATAATTATGTTCATATTCAGTCTAGTCAATCGTTATATATATAAACTTTATATTATTTAGTACTGTTACTAATGTAACGTTGGCCGAGTTCAATAGTGAAGAGATTGTTGGTGTCCGTCTAGGCCAAACACCAAAGAATCTCCTCACTCCAGTGCGGTGCCGTAATCGTAGCATTCGTGCACTTAGTCCGCTGTAATCGCCAAAAATTCAGCGCGCAAAACGATTGATTAACCGCGGAAGTTCAGCCTCAAACTGATCGCTAAAACTAATAATCAAACAAGTCAGAATCTACTGTTTTACTGTCACCAAAATTCGCCACCGCATAATAACAAAAATGAAGCACACCGCATCAAAAGCATGAATATTTATAACCCAATAGATTGACATTTAAAACAAAATTGACATTTAAAACAAAATTAACAATAGTTTTTCGCTTTTGCATGAAATATACGCCCAGGCAATGCAACAACTTCGAAATCAAATTTCTAAGAAAACCAAACAGCTCTGCTTCGTTTTTGAAACGAATTTACCACGCACATTGGTACAACATTGGAACATTAATAAACTTTCGAATAATAATAATAATAATATAATAATAATAATAATAATAATTTGTGCGTTAGAGATAGCCAGCTGGAAGAGACGGCACAGCTATGCCTAATCGAATACCGGCCAATTTGACACATTACACTACACCCCGTTTCGAGATGTGCGGCCCCGCACGTTCAATAAATAAAACTTTTACTTAAATAATGACAGCAAGCCTATAACTTTGTAATAAGAAGCAAATCAGCTAGTTAGCCTGCATAGGCATACTGCATAGGCCGAATTTAATGAAAATTGTTGAGCCTGTGACCAATGCAATAGTCTTTTAGTATGATTACGGCAGCCGAATGGTTTAGATTTTTTAAGCTACCCGAAAACAATTATATAGATGCGTAAAGCATTGAACTTAGTATTGCACATACAGGCCCGGCTCTAGGGTAGGGCTAACTGGGCTATAGCCCACAGGCCACCTTTGGGGACAGGCCATTTTTGGGCGACTGCATAAGTTTTAATGCCAATTTTCTAACAAAGGCTTAAATTTTTATCTAAGTCAGGCCATTGATGGATAGCGACCACCCAAGAATTGCTATGAAACTGTAACTCCAGGCCATAAATCCTTTAAAATGTCACAGTCACAGCTGAAATGAAGAGCCGTAAGAAAGATTTGTAGGAACTGATAGGTGAATACAGACAGACAACATGCAGGAAGGTAAGAAACGACATGAAATATAATTGGTACTTGTTAAAATGTATATTGGTCATAGTATTTGTGAAGTGTTTTCTGTGCCACGGTATCAAGAGAGTAGTAAATGTGGCTGGTGGAACATTTGCATCTGAAACATTTGGCAAACAGGCCACATCAAACCATCAGCCCACAGGCCACAATGAGCTTGAGACGGCCCTGTGCACATAGCAGCTGTCGACAATAAACAAACACTAAAACCAGACATGCACAGCCGAATTTTGCTTACAGCTGGATAGTATGAATGTAAATGATCGGTACGAACATTTATATTTGTTGTGAGTTTGGATTGGTTTTTTTATACCGCGCTAATAAACACACAGCAAGTTATAAGCATAAAGAATATGGCGTAAGATATTTTAAATAGATCATGGATTATATGCGTTCATTGTATTAACGAACGTTCATTGCAACCGTTATGACATTAGTCCTTGCGCTTTGGACGCTTGTTTCCACCGCGGTTGAGCAAAAGTTGTTCCCATTCTTCTTGACGCTGCCGACGATCGCGAGTTCTAATTTGCTCCTGACGCTCCCGCTCGTCCGAGTAAGGATCGTATTCTTGGTATCGCACAAGCTGTGATTGCGAATGTATCCTGCGTCGACCTGCGGAGGTTGACGGCCTAGTTTCCGCGTACAATCGTCCCCGCTGTTCGAGCTGCGGAGCAGCATACGGATAGTGCTGATTAGTTCGATGATGTCGCGGCGTCCGCTTGGTATATGGTTCGCATTGACCATTCCAATATAGCTCGAATAGCTCAGGCTCGCGGATCCATACGTTCCAGCCGCACAGTGCGATTAACAGGATTTCGTATTGCCGCTTCGTTTGTCCATACTGTTGGATGTTGATGCATCGTCTGTCTCTCCAGTTGCCTTCGACGTTCTTGGTTCGCCAAACGTTGTTGTTGATGTATTTTAAGGTCTCGTGTTATCTGTGATTCTTTTCGGATAACTGCCGTTGATTTCTCCACTATACCCTTATGCATGAGTAAACTTAAGCTGCGCCCCTTACCATCCTCTTTTGACAAAAGCGATTGCCATTCAGTTGTACACTGAACACAAATTTCATCTTTGCGTTAAAGAACAGAAATTAGTCCGTTTCATATTCCATACATTATAATTTGAAAATGTTCGCGAACACACTGGTGTTAATGTACAGGGACCGAATTGCATTCGCTAATGGCGCTATGGAACAGAAAAATGTCGGAATTGAATACGGCTGTTGAAATTCGAGTTTTGTTCGCTAACAACGTTTTGTGCATGGTGTCAAAAGAGGATGGTTGGGGGCACATTTTAAGTTTACTCTTGCATTAGCCAGTTGTTTATTACGTTTCCGAACCTTATACAACTCCGAGTGCTATATTCCACGCAACTTATGCTGCAGTTCGGACTTCTTGCTACGACGCTTAGCTTTCTTCTTATATTGTTGCTTTGCAGCAAGCGAATTGTTGATTGCTCCTTTTCCGTAAGGTTTAACCTTATTTTGACCAATTTGTTACACTTATTACGCTGGGCAGCGAAAATGGTTGGACTCGTACCACGATCGACGGTAGTATTGCATGATCTTGCGCGAGAGTGAGCTATCATTGACGAATTTTCATTTGCGCACCTCCTGGTCCCCTCGCTTTCCATGAGTGCATCACGGCCTTTGTGTGCGCGCGATGCATTACTGCAACGAGCTTGCCCAAATCTCGACGCTCCGTTAGTTGTAGTTATAGTGTGACGATAAATCGCTGGTAATTCTTGTCCAGTGAAAACTTGTCGAATATTGTAAGGACGGCGTGTTGCATGGGAATTACTGTATGCGCGACCCCGGTTAGAGACCGGTCCTTGAATTCCGAAAGCTGCTGGCCCACCCACCATATCCGATGTGGGTGACGTTGGATCGCCACGGAGCCAAGTATCCCACCCAGGATGAATAGGATAGGGCCGTCTTGGTGGCTCAATTCGCTCACCGTAGCTAACGGTTAGTGCAATGTCGCGTGCCGGTGCTATTAATACTGTTCGTTGTTATATTTCGTTTTCCGACAATTTTTGGTTATCGCAGACTGAGGCCTGTCTACCGCCACCTTGTTTCAGTGCAACGCCAGCTTCGCTGTTCTGCTCGCGGTCGTGATTTTCGGTGCCGCTAGAATTATCTGTACTCTGGTAGAATTATCTCTTTTAATGACGATTAAAACTTCCATTAACAATTCGTGGGCAACGCTCCAAGTAACAGGAGAGGACAGACGAAAGAGAGGCTCGGAAATCAAAGGGGTCATAGAAACGACACCGCAAAAAAAGGAAAACGTCGTGAGTGACAAAAGAGAGAAACGAAGAAACAAGCAGACACGAGAAAACAAAACAACGACCTAACATGGTCGTTTAAAGAGAGAGAAAGAAGACAATCGAGAAAGGAAAAGAAAAGAGAAGAAAAGAAAGAACAAAGGGACTGGGAGAGAGTCAAGGGCAAGGGGTACCCAAGAGAAAATCGGGGCCGGGACTAAATTCGCTCCCAGGACGGAGAACGGGTTCGAACGATACCAAACACAAGGTGGGTAGCCGCGGAACGTCGTTTGGAAAAACTTGGGTTCATTTACATGCATTAGTGTAGGAGATTTACGCGGGCTCTACCGGACCATCGGTTGGGAAGAACAACGCCCGCCCGACATCATTGGACTCGCCATCCAAGGGCGATTTGAATGATGGGCGATGCCTCGGTCCCGTGGGCAATATTCCCGAAAGTACTAAAATAGCGAGTATAGAGTAAAGTATCAAGGACGGTGGGGCGCTTCAATCGGGTACCCTGGGTCAACGGCTATGTGGATGTAGACCCGTCGGGTATATTTAGAGGTGTTTCAACGTGATGAATATAATGAGAGGAAATTTGCCCACTTTCGGGTTAAGAACAAAATTTCGATTATTTCATGCCTACTGTGGGTCATAGCCAGAACTGGGCTCACTTTGGCTGGTCATAGCGGGCTAGCGAAAAGCCAGGCGAAGGGGCCCGCCGTATATCGTTGTACTTGTCAAGACTACACGAGTACAATGAGGGGTCTCATGTGTGTATTTAGGGTTTGGGGTCGAATACGGAGATGGTACAAAACAGAAGGAACCTTATGTCACTTTCAGTGACATATGTTACAAAATGGTCACAAAACGGAGGGTCACCCGCCATATCTGCGCATTGGTCAAGCGGATCGAGACCCGTTTGGGCTCGTTAGATTACTCGATGTGTAGGCTACCTAATGCTTTATTGAGCTCCAGTCGGTGACCGTGCAACAGGAACTAAGAATTGTTGCAACGGCAATAATCAAGCAATTTTAGGCGCTGATGACATAAAACGAAAGTTTCAGCGGCCATCCTCTGGCGGACCAAAGGGCGCAATTAAACCCGATGGCGTTCTTCGATGATCCGGTGATATTGCTTGTTTGGCAAGATAGTCGGTTCCATCGATGGCAGCCCTGTTCGCCAGAATAAGAGGTCACGAAAGCGATTAGTCGGCGAGATCGGTTGAAACTACTAATCGAACATGGGATTTTGGTCATTATAAGTTGACACCGTAGATACGAAAAGAAGGATTCGTTCGAGGGGGCGAGAAAAGACACTGAGAGGGGCGTTAAAGTTCGATATATGCGTACATACGTATATAGAATATACCTATCCCAAACTACTATCATCAACCAAACTTAGCGTAAGTGACGGCTTTTCCTTAAATTTAAGGTTAAATCCTCGTGCTATTCGAGGCGCTTTGGCCTTGTTTGGAAGCCCATGGAATTCCATATCGAAGGGGACTCGAGCTACCTTCCCGAAATCCAAACCGTTAGACGGCTACGGGCCGACAAACTACGCTGGCGGCCGTCATTTCCGACTACTCGGAACTACCGTACCGTTAATTTTACATTAATTTAAGCTTATAGCTTTCCGTTGTTTTCGCGACCATGGCTACACGTATTGTTCAAATTAAATAAACTTAATACTACCAGTAGCAGTTATGATCAGGCTAATGATCTAGCTTGAACAACTGATGGTCTCTTGTTCCCTGACGGTCGTATTGGTAAATCCCACGCGACAGGGGCAACGAGTCGAGTTCCGACGACGGGAAAAACTACCAAAAAGACGTAATATCCTACTTGTATCTACAATACCGTTATTTCGGCTCGCCTCGAGCGGCGTTTCTACTAAAATAAGCAACTCTTAACACAAATCCCACTAAATTAACGAGTAAGAGCATCCACAATGACATAAACAGAAACAAGATAAATAAAACATGCTATTGCACCGACATAAAAGGCACAAAAGGAGTAAGCGACAAATGTTAATAAAGCAAAGCAACGGCACGAACACGACCATGGCACCATGCAACAGATATCTGCTTCGGTTCAATCGACCCAATTAGTATGTTCGTTCGGTTGCCGTTTCAGGCGTTCTTAAGCAATTTTATCTCCCGAAATCTTGAAAGAGCGCACGTAACGGATCGACACGGTCTTGTTACATTTTTAATCGAGATCTGATGATTGAAGCCAACTTAAATTTTCTTTACTTTTCTCTGCGCCATGGATTTTGGACAAGGGGTTACAAGCTGTGATGTACCTGGGCATTATCACTAACAGTCTGATATACGTGTAAACATATGAAGTGAATTTGCAGAGTTATGCCACAGGAACTATCGGTTAAAGACCGTTATTTGGTCCAAAATCTATCAAACAAGCGAAGCTGGTCGTGGGTACAGTGTTGTGTGTTAACTCCGGAGTGGGCTAATTCGGTACCAAATTTGCTTAGATAAGTCCAATAGGAAAACATGAGGAAAATTCAGGTGATACAAACGATTTTCGCTCCTGAGAAACACCAGGGGAGACGGCTCTGCCAGCGTTCCCGCGCCTTTGTCTCACGCTACATATTACCCTGATTGCTGCGGGGTCACAACGGCACTGTTTTCCCCTTAGGCCAAAATTTTGCCGTGTTGGGAAGTACCCACTCGTGAAATTAAAACAAACAAAAGCTACGGCTATTACCATGTTAGTATGCATGGGCGAGGTCCGAAGTCGCAGGGGAATAGCGGGCCCTTCGGCCGGGGGAGGGGAGGTCGTTCCTAAAGAGAACATCCTGTAGGCCGGAAGGTCGCCAGGGAAGATAAATTTTCGAAATTTTTTACATTCAGAGGTTTTCTTGAAGTTTTCCAAATTTGCCCTGATTTTTGCCAGTTTTCGCCAGATTTTTGTTAATTTTCCTGAATGGAGGGTGGAGACGGGGAGGGGGTGCGTAGTCTCAGTGGAGAACAGGCTGCCTACCAGTGGGCATCGGCTACGCTTTGACGGAAGAGGTCCAAGCCACGGATAATGCCCCTTACCATCCCCTTTGAGCATGTCTAGTATGGTCTCAACAATGCAATGCAACCGGTGTGATCGTTTGTAATACGAAAGCTGGTGTTGTGTTTCTTTTAAGAAGGTTAAGTAAACCCAACTTATGTAGTTTTGTTACACACGCCAAGTAATTATAAAAAACGAAAGAAATAAAGGAACACTGGTTTTGAGACGAAAGTTTAAAACCGATGTATTTGATATCTCTGACCAGAAATATTTACTCTCATACATTTCATTTGCGCTACGTATTTCAAGTCAATGAAAAGGGCGGCACAAAAGACCATTGCGAAATTGGCCCCTCGAAATAAACACGTTTCAAACACTCGCCCCTCGCTCATAAGTGAAAGCTCACAAAACATTTAATCGAAAATATATAAACTACAATCTTCTAAAACCCTCCAAAATCGTACAATGGCGAGCGCTCTCATGTTTGCTTCATGCAACGGTATCGTAGACCGCTAGATGCCTTTGAAATTCCCCGCTTTCCTACCGATTCAATTATACTTGTAATAATTTTGTCGTTTAATTTTTGATGGTCCTTGAGTTTGATATGTATATATAATCCCCTCAAAGACAATTTCAAGCAAGGCAAAAAAACTAGCGGAAACCAGCTTTGTTCAGCTTTATAACAAACAACAACTAGGCGCTATATTGCATGGTTTCGGTGCACTCATGTTGCATGTTGCACCCGAACTGCATGTCAGGGCTTGCAATGCAGTGCATTTTTCGAAACTTTGTGAGTCAAAAAAGTTTTGCTTGTCTTTTATCAAATTGCCGCAGCAACTTTCGTTTTCTGCAAATATTCGTTTCATTTCTCGAAAATTCTGGTTTGTTTTTCATCGTTCATCGCCCGATGCCTTGAAAATTTTGTCACTCTGTAATCAGTTTAGAGAGGTATTTCGCGTCGAATATCCCTCTCTGTTGGCTCATTGGATTCTATTTTATGAATTAGGCACTTTGCATTCAGTGCCATAGGAGTTGAAGTTAATAAAAACGCTAAGAGTCGCAGTAGCTGTCAGCTGAGTCTGGATCACATTCGGCTCAGAAATGTCTTTCGATGTAATCACTCAACTGTCATAGTTTAAACATGTATCTTTTTAAGTCTTAGTAATTTAAAATTATAGCCTTGCTAAATATTAACTATTAACACAAACGGCTCATTCCATGTAAGCATCTGTAGAGTAAAGCGTTATGGTTTGCCTCCCAAACGCCGGTTCTTCAATAGCCAATCGATTGCTTTTGATTTTTATGATTTCGGCATCGTTCAACCTCATCTTGGCTGAAATCTTTTCGTCATTAGCGCATTTGGAAAGCCTTCTCGAGTCGGAAAACAATATCTACGATCTGGTCTCGCAGTACGTTGACATAGAACAGCAACGCCTGCGACGTCTTGAGGAGTAAGTTTTACGGCCGAGTAAGATAAGGCCGGTAAGCCGAGTCCGAGGTCCGGGAGGGGGATAACCCGGTTCGAGGTCCGGTAGGGGGATAACCGGGTCCGAGGTCCGCGGAGGATTGCCGGTTCGAGATCCGGGGGATAACCCGATCTGAGGTTCGGGGGATAGAGGTCCGGGGACATAGCCGGGTCCGAGGTCCGGGAGGATAGCCAGGTCTGCACCCGGGGGTACAATGGGTCCGAGGATTGCGGCGGGATTATCTGGTGTTAGGGCTGGTAGAGGTAGCCGATGCCGAGGTCCATTCGGCATAGCCCTGGATTCGAGGTCCGGTGGGAATAGCCGGGTTCGAGGTCCGGGGGTGAGAATACGCCGCGATGCACAATTAAAATTGTAGAAACGTGACATGAAAGTATCATTTTTCACATTCTATGAACTGAGTGGCGTGGCAGCATTATTTCTTAAAGCCGTCCTAAGACCATATAGTGGACAATCTTTAACATAGTGAATGCAGTGTGAAAAATTTTATCAAGCTTCGGCTTTGTCAAATTGGACTGCGTTTCGTGATAACTTAAGTTCGTCCAAAAGCTGTAGCGATTTTCAGAATGTTCGACCCAGCAGTCGTAATCATCTTCATTCAGAGCATGAATTAACGTCAGCCTAAAACGTTTTAGACCAAGACTTTTAACAATTCGTAAAACAGCCGACTTTCATAATCCTGTTTTAACAGCACAACGGCGAATTGACTTTGTCGGACTATTGTCAAAATGATAGAAATATCAGCTGTTACTGATGCAGTCGGTGGTCTCCCAGGATTGTCCACTAGCAGACTGTGAAAATGAATAGCGGACCATTGCCGCACAACTTCGCGGCTATTTTGCTTAACTCAATACAGTATTACTGCAGTTATTCGATCAGCCAAATGAAGTGTAGTATCAGACAATTTGATATACGTAAATATTTATAATATATATGTTTAATTATAATTCCTGAGAGTATGAATGTTGTAACAGTTTCAGCAACAGTTTGCAGTTATAGGAC
Source organism: Trileptium ribeirensis (assembly GCA_030248225.1). Classification (NCBI taxonomy): domain Eukaryota; kingdom Metazoa; phylum Nematoda; class Enoplea; order Enoplida; family Thoracostomopsidae; genus Trileptium; species Trileptium ribeirensis. Next base: position 16,882 of record JASANE010015615.1, read on the forward strand.
ACGATTTATAATTCAGATATGCAGCTTCACACCAGCGTCAATATGCCGAAATCCAAAAAACCAATGGCTCACAAGCGTATCTGAGCAATCCGATCAATATTTTCAAGCTAATGCAACGGTTGCGAAAGACTGAAAATGCAATGAAGCCGTCGGATAACGAAGGTAAGCAAAGAGAATTTTTCCCATTTATCTATCGTAGCAAGCGGCTTATTCCAAAGTCAATTTTCTTGATTCTGATATTAATCAAGATTTTCACACTTTAAGTGACATGGAACATTGCACATAATATTCAGTATCCCATTGGCATATGAATGATTAGAATTAAAAATTGTGTTAAAATACCGTTGGATTGCTGTTGTTCCTAAAACTTTCTACTGACTGGGGGCATTTGATATAAATTTTGACACTGTTGTGTACCTTTAGGTGTGATATTTCACTGCTATCATTGATTTTGGAATATTTGGTTCTATAGGGCTGGAGATTTTATTTTGGGCTCACCACTTTTAGCAAAGACAGGCCTCAAACCAAGTTTCAGATTTGGTTTGGAGTAAAGCGATTTTCTGCGCCAGAATTGAGCAAAATGAGTCTATAGTATCTTTGAAACGAACGGTCTGATTTGATTTATGGGGTAAATTTGGGCAATTATGCATAAAAGCAGTTTATAGGCTGACCGTTGCGTTGTATGAAAGTATTAGTACTGGCTCGCCAGTAAAGACAGCAGTAACGCTAAACCGAACGGTCCCTGCGAAGCATCTATTATAATATTATATTTAAGTATATAGAAATTCGTTTAACTCAACAGATGCCTTCATGAAGTCACGCACAGAATGTGTGATCACATGTCTGGTAAATATGATCTAACCAAGTTCAGTTTTCAGCCCTAATTGCCCTGGTTATACACTAATTTGAATTGAAAAAATTGACTTACATATTTATACTATTGTTGGATCACGTTTAACTCATGGAAGCCCAAAGATCTCAACGTTAACTATCATCCAAAATATAAAATTTGTCTGATTTAAGCTCCATATTAGGATCTAAATTCGTTTTTTTCAGGTCCTATAGCTGAATTTAAGGCACAGCGCATGCGAAGCCTGCCGTCAAAGGAAGATCTTGATGGCTCGGTCTGATTTAAGCTCCATATTAGGATCTACATTCGTTTTTTTCAGGTCCTATAGCTGAATTTAAGGCACAGCGCATGCGAAGCTTGCCGTCAAAAGAAGATCTTGATGGCTCGGCAATTGCTCTGTTTCGACTTCAGGACACGTACAATCTCGATGCTGGACGACTGGCTGATGGAAAGATCAAAAAAGGAGTTACGAAAGCTGAAAAAATGAACGGTGGGTCTTTGATTTGACTCATTTCATGCCTATCGAATCCCGATTTGGTCGGCACATATTATTACTCATTCAGGAATTCTATAGGAACTGGGCAAATGCCTTCTAAATACCTCAGTGGTTTGCGTACGCAGATACCATTGAAAAAGGCAGAATTTTTTGTATTCTTGGAGTCGAGTTTCGAGTTTGCTGAACACAATTGGAGCATGACATGGTTTGATAGTTTAGCGAAGATGAAGAGGCTGATGCAGGCATTTAACAGTTGGTTTCTACGTCAAACTCTATGATTAAAATGTAGAAAAATTGGAAATCCAGATTTTAATTTCTGAACGGAAAATACTCAGGATGTAAAAGCGCTTTGCCCATTTACAATTAATGACCCTATGAAAGTTTGTCATTTTTAACTATAAAACGTCAATGTGAATGTAAGCTAGTATTTAGAGGGCCTGTATATCTAATGTGAATGTAAGTTAGTATTTTAGTCTGTATATGATGATGTCTTCGGCATCGTAGGTATTCCAGATCTGAAATAAATTCCATGTGAACCAAAACTTTCAGCAGCTTATTGTCAGAATTATATCGTAGTTGCAATTACCAACATTGTAAAATAATGTCTCAAATATAAGATAACGATCATTGCAATTTTACCCTTAGCAATACAAGACTTATCCGGCCAAAAATAATTTTAAACCTAGTAATCAATGAAGTCAAAGCGATCATGTCTTGTTGTAGGCAGCGACAGCCGTCACCTAGAGATCATATACAGATTGAGATAGGTACTATATTCATAGAGCATAACATGATCAAAATCAGATATCAAAATTTAGATGTCTAAATAAAAATTAACAACATCCAAGATAAAGCCCGAATGACAGCCCCTGGCTATTGACAATCAAAAATTGGAAGTATAAATATCCCTGATTATAGCGCTAACCAATGTTAAAAGTTAGGAACCGCCACAAAAAACGTATTCCACCTGCAGTTATATATTTGCGATCTTCTTAAAAACTAAACAGTGAGGCCAAAACAATTTAGAGAGTTGCAGCGCAGCGAGACCATTTTTTCAAATATCAAAATTTAGATCAAGATTGATTTTCTTTGCAGCTGACGACTGTTTACGACTTGCAAAAGTGGCCACAGACAAAGATGATTACTACCATGCACTGATGTGGAGCAAAGTAAGCAATTTTGCAACTATAATCTGAAAAGCGTCAAACAGGAATGTTCCATCCAAACATCCAAAATGTTTATAGTTCGCCTTGACAACATTTTGGGTTCAGGTCATTAAGCATTGCAACCTAAAATTAAATAATTTCAAGAATCCGTTCAAATAAAAACTGAACCAAAATTCTCTTTAAAGGCGTGTTCACATGCTCAAACTTTTTGCTTAAATTTTGTGCTCAAAGTTTGATCAAAATTTGACGGTAACTGTTAAAGCAAAATGGCAATATTTCAAAGTTTGATATCAAAATTTGAGCTCAAACTATTTCAGGTTATACCTCTTGTCCATTTTTGGCTAGATTAATATTCTTGAAAACTTTAAACGGTGTTCACACGTTCAAACTCACCAAAAATGCAAAAAATATCCATTCCCATTTTGATTAAAATTTGAGCAAAAAAATTAGAGCGTGTGAATACGTCTTTAAAAACACATAATCTTTGTTGTCAAATGTCAGCCAGGGCGCTTCAAACAACGGGATAGACGCTTGGATTGTTTTTAGATTAAACCATCAGAGCAACTGTTGTATTAATCTAAACGCTTCGCAGTGGGTATACTTTGACCCGCATACCATCAACTGGTTGAAATTTGAGTAACGTTTTAATAATCTAATTTTATTTCAAACTTTGCATTTTCAGTGTTTTTTTCAAAATTAACATGGCATCAGGTCTGAATTTAGATCGAAAGCTGATGTGACAATGCTTGTCGTTGACAACTTTATTTTTGGTTTTGATTTAAAATCCAATTATAACAGACCATATTTGGTTGAGGATTATAATTTCACAGTTAAAATCAGCAAATTTGGAAAACTTCAAGAAAACCTCTGAATGTAAAAATTTCGAAAATTTATCTTCCCTGGCGACCTTCCGGCCTACAGGATGTTTCTTTAGGAACGACCTCCCCCTCCCCCGGCCGAAGGGCCCGCCATCCCGCCAACTTTCGGACCTCGCCCATGCAGGTAGCTACATGGTAATAGCCGTAGCTTTTGTTTGTTTTAATTTCACGAGTGGGTACTTCCCAACACGGCAAAATTTTGGCCTAAGGGGAAAACATATCCGCTTGGCTACCGCAGGTATTTAGGGTAGATGTAGCGTGAGACAAAGGCGCGGGAACGCTGGCAGAGCCTGTTTCCCCTGGTGTTTCTCAGGAGCGAAAATCGTTTGTATCACCTGAATTTTCCTCATGTTTTCCTATTGGACTTATCTAAGCAAATTTGGTACCGAATTAGCCCACTCCGGAGTTAACACACAACACTGTACCCACGACTAGTTTTCGCCGTTTCTATAATATTTTTGCACCAAATAACGGTCTTCTACCGATAGTTCCTGTGGCATAACTCTGCAAATTCACTTCATATGTTTACACGTATATCAGACTGTTAGTGATAATGCCCAGGTACATCACAGCTTGTAACCCCTTGTCCAAAATCCATGGCGCAGAGAAAAGTAAAGAAAATTTAAGTTGGCTTCAATCATCAGATCTCGATTAAAAATGCAACAGATATCTGTACATACTTAACTGAACGAAGAGACAAAA
>JASANE010015616.1:0-51230 GCA_030248225.1 Trileptium ribeirensis
GAAGTAACTTAAAATCTCAATTTTACATTAGGACGTTGTTTGAGATCGCTTAACTGCCATTAAACTTTTCTATGAAATGTGCTCTCTCAAGCGTACATACATTTACTTGTAAATAAGAGCTAATTTGGTTTCAAGCATTATGTCTTACATTACTGTAAACTGTGATGTGTCCAAGAGCCATGCTCTTGGTGTGTTTATAACAATAAGAATAGTATACGGAATCTGAAATCGTGCATATCGCCAGCTTTGTTCTCTCTTTAAATAAAACTACTACTATCCTGCAACATCAAAAAGCTTAAGGCAACTCTGGCACAAACCTAAAACGCCACGAAATCTGACGAATTGGTCCGCTCTATGTATTAGTAAGCATACAAAGTAAATTCTCAGAGTACTATATTACGGTTTTCTATGTGCTTACAATGTTTATTCCCAATCGCAATTACAACTGTGTCTATTTTGTAGACACTTAACCTTTAAACAAAATCCAAGTCGTTTAATGAACACTTGTACAGTTTTAAATGTACAAAATAAATTGACAGCTCTTACCTTCCTAATACTTTCATTTTCAAATATACCAAATCTTACTACTGTTATTCGTTTTGCTAGCATTATAGAAGCCATACAATAAACCGGTTTCTTAATAAGATTACATTTATTTTCAGATTAATGAAAGATTTGATCAGCCATTTTGCGCAAAAAACAAAAACAATTGTATGGGTGTGGCCATACTCGAAACACCCCAGACGCGGACAGCCCGGTAATAAACACTGCAGTAATCGTTTCATTATATGGATTACAAAATAAACAAACTGTCTTTAAAAAGCGAAATTGCGGAAAACGGATTAAATGAACAGTATTAATGTTTGCATTTGCTGATGATAATAATAAAGGTAACCCGAATGCTAGATAGTCTTCGTCTATTATAATGGGTTTCACTATACCGATTCACCTAGAAACTCCATCAACACAGGAACAATCGCAGGCGCAACATCCGTAAATCTAATCGAAGCTGTATGCAACGTTCGAACCAGAAGCTGCCGGTAAAAGTTATACACAGTCGAAGACAATTATGAAAATGTAATGGAAAAAGGTGTTAAATTGTTATGAGGCAGAACGTCATTACAGCACAAATGCAAACTAAAATAAAATATTTCTCAAAAGCTTGACACCGACCAGTAATTCCAGTGACATTTATTGCATGTATTGGATACTTACAGTTTTCCAACTAGCTTATCAGAAGAAAGCACAAAATTTGGTTTTACAGTCGTAATGTTTTGTTCGTGGAAAACATCAATGCGCCAGACTGTCATATCGCTTATATGAAAGCAGCATGACGTTAACAAACAATTTTCAGGCAGTGATCATCAACAAAACCAAAACAGTAAATGCTGCCTGTCTCTAGACTACATAACTAATCACTGACTAAGCGAAGGTGAAACGGATCGAGCGTGGTTTCATCAAGTTGGAGTTTTGTGTAATCACCTGCAAAAGGCTTTGTGTTTGATGTATATACATGAGAATATCTGTAACGCTGAACCAGTTGAAAACCCTAAAACATCTTGGACCCTAAACTCTTCAAAAACTGAAATTGCAAGAAGTATTAGTGCTAGTTTCTAGATCACTTATCCATAGTATTCAGCATGCCTAAAATCCTATATATATATATAGACAATTCTTGATGCCCTGTACGCAATACGTAACCACTCTACTGAAAGTCTGTATTTTTGCAATCGGGCTCACTGGCCTTAGATCGAAAACACCTGAAAAGGATGTTCGTGTTGGAATGACAGAACCAAGCCATACCAAAAAAACGTATGTATCTACTATTCTTCATGCCTTGCAAGTAATAAATAACCAAACAAATGAAAACTAACTACATTTTACAAATTAGATTTGTTGGTTGTAAAACCTGTCAACAACATGCCGAAAGCTGAAAAATCATTATTTCTGGGCAAAGGGTTGGCGGACCATATTCAAACCCACCAAGACCCAGGGCGCGGTCCGACAAATAAAGTAGCAAAAAAGTGAGCATAAATATACAGCAACAATGGCTGACGATTAATAGTAAAGTTTTATTCAACACTAGTATTTTATCGTATCAAATGATTTGACGTTTGTTAAAAATACCTTCAAACAAAGCACGTTTTATGCAATATCCAATCTTGTTACAAACCTAAAGTGGTCATTAGTTTAAATTCATATTTAAACGATGATTAGTGATCATATATATTACACCATCCTGATGATGTTAAAATTGGCTCTCGAATATACGTTCAGCAACAAAAATTTGTGCATTGTATACCAACCGTGACCAATACAATTGGGTTATGAGACAACTGGCTTTGTTTAGTTCCACTTGAAGTTCGTGCTTCTAGACAAAATTGTGGACTACCTAGTTCAAATTCGATAATATCTCAATCTCATAAAAATTGGCGCAAAAAAATGACAAAATTTCTGCTATAATTCCCATTTGAAACAAAATTCACAAACAACGTGTTATGTTTCCAACTCATAAAAATAATCTCACAAAACGTTTATTCAAACATTAAGTACGAGCGTACTGAGAATCTGGAATAACTCTATCGAGAAAATGGCAACACCGTCATATTCAGAGAGCAACAGATCTGACCTAATTTAAATTGTATCACCTTAATTTGCATAAATGTTTCGTCACATACGTGGGTATGACATTTCATAATTCTTCCAATATCGCATGACTGAGGGGTCATAACATCTTCCCACCAAATTGAGCAGCTCCTACGGACAGAAGTATCGAGAGGGCGGATGTCGTTGCCGACTTGAACCGTTTTCCCTGGAAGAGACAGGCGTGCTCGGTTGATCTGATAGATCCGCCGGTTGAGTAGGTGAACTGGCCATTATTGGAGTACTGGCAGTCTCCGGAGGATTGTTGTCGTCCGGGTTCACATGTCGAGACGCCGAGATGCCGTCGCCACGTTGATCCTCGGGGCATCACTCACACACTGACTCTTCTATTGCCGAACCCTTTGGTCACTACGGCTGGAACCAAAGGGGCATCTTCGTCACAGTCCTGTTTACTAGATAACGCGTAACATGGAGTTCCTCGGGGTGAATACGTCTTTGATTTCTTGCTGTTTGTTTACCTTGCGCAATGAGTGCTGGTGAAGGGAGCAACGTGTCGATTTTCGCTCGGATTTGTCGACCATTCAGGAGCTCACTCGGAGAATATCCTTCCACGAACGGACTTCGTCTCCCCCGGAGGAGGAATTCTGCAGTAGCTGCCTTCGGCGACTTTCGAGATTTCCGCAGTGATTGTTTGAACGAGACTTTCGGCTGCGCCATTGGTCTTTGGGGTGATCCGGACCGCCCGTGAGATGTGTAATTCCCCGCTCACGGCACTATGATGCTATTTCTTCTGATTTAAAACTCAGCGCGATGTCGGTGACAATGGTGTGTGGATATCCAAAATGAGCGAAGTCTTCTTCAAGAAATTCCGTTGACACCTTTGTGATTATTGACGAGGTCGCGTGGATACACGGATACTTGGTGAATGCGTCGACAACAACGATCCAATTTGAGCCGAAGAAATTGATGGCGTGATCGATATGGATGCGGCTCGACGGTTTTTCAGGCATCATTCCTGAGTGAATCGTAGCTCTGCTCGGATTATTTCGATGTTCGACGGAAGCGTCGCATCCCGACATTGTTGCTCAATATCGTTGCCTCTGTTGGTCCAATAGCTGTTCGCGCAAGCTGCTTCATACGCTGCATGCCAAAATGTCCAAGGTGCAGAAGTTGAAGAACTTGCAACTGTAGACTCGCAGGAATGACAATTCGCGTTGCGTATAGTAGGCATCCGTGTGCGGTTGAAAGACACTGTTCAAGCTTCCGGAATTGCTCTACACTCGCAGTCTCGTGAGTCCTGCCGACATTCTTCTGGAGTGGCCATCCGTTTCTGGTATGACGCATGACTGTTGACAGCACTGGATCTTTTGAGGCTTCAGTGACCAAAACGCCGCGATTGTTCGGTTGTAGCAGCTTTGCGATGGTATAAATCGTACAGATGGTGTCCACGTCATCCACTTGCTCGTCTTTGTCGAAAGTGGTGTCGGGACCAACTGGAAGTCGGCTCAACACATCAGCATTGCCGTGTTCCGACGTTTTCCGAGACTCCATCGAGTCGAGTCGTACTGACTTAGGAGGAGAGCTAATCTAGCGAGTCTATTTGCTGGAAGCGCACGGGATAGGAGTTATTCGGTTCGTACAGGGACACGAGAGGTTTATAATCCGTAACCAAAATAAAACGGCGGCCGTAAAGAAATTGATGAAACTTCTTGAGCGCCGAAAGATGATGGCTAGAGCTTCTTTTGTATTTGACTATAACGTTGTTTGTGCAGTCTGTCAACGTCTTTGAAGCGTGGGCAATCGGTCGCTCGCTTCTATCCGGGTTGGCGACGAAACAGACACGACACACCACCCCAACGTTTGACGCGTCGCAGGAGATACCAATTAGAATTGCCGGGTCGAACTTAGCTAACACTCTAGCTTGGCAGTAGAAATCTTTTGCAGGTGCTTGGAAGATGGATTCTTGCTCAGTGCCCCACGACCAAACGACATGCTCTTTTGTGAGACGTTGTAAAGGTTCCGCTACAGTTGCTAAGTTGTGAATAAATAACTCGTAAAAATACACGGATCCGAGAAATGATCGGACTTCGTCAACCTTTGCTGGGGATGCATCTTGATCACCGCGTCGATCTTAGGTCCCCTGGCGGTCCCATGATTCGACAGGATATGACCCAGGTGCTCGACGATGGGCTCAGCGAAAGAGCACTTTTCCAGTCGACATCGAAGACCCTTTTCGTTCAATCGCTGAAGCAGAGCGCGGAGATTGTCCAGATGACTTTTCCGCTCGGTCGCCACTTACAAGGCTGTCCTCCAGGTACACAGCTCTATCACTGAGGTCTTCAATCGATTGTCCGATGATTTCCTGAAAGTAAACGGGTGCCGATGTGATCCCAAAAGGAAATCGTGTTTGAATTACCCCGCTATGAGTGCTGAGCGCGAGGCGCTTCTGACTCTCGGGACACAACTTTATCTGATTGTAGGCATCGGCCAAGTCGATCGTGGTGAAACCCGTAGCCGCCGCTGGATTTTTGGCGCATTGAGGTCTTCCGGTAGCGGAATCGGCTGTTGATGTGGCTCCAGCCTAGGATTAACGGTAACTGAATAGTCGCCGCATACCCGAATTGCAGCCCTAGATTGACCGGGAAGCAACACCTTGCGTATTGGCACTATAAGAGTCCCGTATGCGTTGAACTGTACGGGTTTCCATATTCCTTTGGTGATCCCAGCATAGTCCGCCATCGCCAAATTAGATCGTATATTCTAAATGGCATAACTTGAGGCTTGTGTAATACGGGTTTGGGCGTAGCTCCGGAATTTCACCTTGAAGTCCAAATCTTCAGGCAACGAAGACCCGGCTCTGAAAACTTCGTGAAGTTCTTTTCATACAGCGCTTTGGGCGGCGCCCTCCTCAGCTTTGTCTGGTTTGATCTGGAATTTGCGGACAACATCAGAATTGCCACAGGCCGATTGAACGAGGCCATTCAGGACAATCCCTAGTTTGTCGGATTGCACTTCGGCCCAGGAGGTTGAGTTGAGGAATGGTGGTCACTGTGAACTGGATCGAATGGCGGACGGTACCTTTGTTTGGGAGATCTACGAGAATTTCGAATGTGCCCTTGAGTGGCAGCGGAGTGCCCGTGGCTCTTGTGTATTGCTTGCAGATGCCGGGCAATAAAATTGGATGACCGAGCTGTTGCCAGACGTCGATGGAGCAAAAGTTGTCGCCGGTGCCGGTCTGGACTTCGAATTGAAAACACGATCCACCGATCTCTATTCGCTGTTGGAGCTACGGGACCGGCGTGTAATTTTTTAAATTGATCGGTCACTGTCGGCTTCGCCAGCTGGATTCCACGTTTCTTTTCCCAGCAGGCACACGGCTTGTAGGTGCCCTTTCTTCTGACAGGGCCGTCGCACACCATTTCTTTGTGTCGACAGTCACGCCTAAATGGCCAATTCGACCGCATCTTCCGCAGGTATCTTCGGGAATGCTCGCTCAGTAAGCCCCACTGAACGCCTTGATTGAGACTGCAAACGGGGCGAACGCCTTTGATTCTGTGCAAACGTCATAGAATTCGTGTGGTTGTTGTGTTTGACAGCGTGAACGAGGGTCGGCTTGGGACCATACACGGGGTTTCTTTCGGCCACTGTGCTGCTTCCTCGGCTTCGATTGCGACGCTGACAGCGCGATTGAAGGTCAGTTCGTCATCTTTATGCTTTTGAACAACGCCTTCATGACTGCTTCGTCGTTGACCCACGTTCGATTGCCTTCTTCCAACGGGTCTTTGATACGGGGTGAAATCGCACGTACTGAGTCTGATTTTAGCGGCCAATTCGGAATTGTTTCGCCCGGCTTTCTGGTGGTATCTGACCAGAATTTGAACTGCTCTCGCACGACTTACCCAGTTTCGATGAAATTGTTCCTCGCATGGCCTCAGCAATTTCTTCGATCGTGAGCTTGTTGACTTCGATCGGGGACGTCTTTTGAGATGCCGTGTTCGCGAGCAGCTCGTATGTCACCGGCGTTTAATTCGTAAGGAACACTTGGGCCTGCTTTGAACTCCGGATGGAATTGGCTCCGAGGACGGCTTAAGAATCGGTCCCAGTCATCCCGTCCACCGCTCCTTTTTAGCATCGAAGTGAATGAACTTGGGAAAGGCCACCGTCAACGGGCCTTGGCTTGAGTTGGCTTTGTCGGACTTGAGAAGGACGGCCATCAGCTGCTCATTTTGCTGTTGAAGTGCTTGCATCTGTTGTTGAGTTGCTCTTGTCATCACTTGACGATCGAGTCATCTTGCAAAATAGTGGCTACTGACCTGATTGACACCGAGCTTGAGCGACGAATTTGCTTGCTTTGGTGCGTCACTGACAAAGTAGTGGTTGATTGACACCGACCGTGACCCACCGATTGATTTGTCCACTTCAACTATATTATCAGGGTTTGGACGGTTGACAGATCTTCGGTTGTGTCAATCGTGCGATGATTTAAAAAACAATCCTGATCGCCAATCTGTTGTGTTTCCATCTCATGCAATAAATCTAACAAAACGTTTATTCAAACATTAAGTACGAGCGTATCAAGTAATCTGGAACGATTTTGCCCGAGAAATGGCAACACTGTCATATTTATAGTAATACAGATCTGACCTGAATTTAATTGTATCACCCTAATTTGCATAAATGTCTGGTCCCAGATGTGAATGTGACATTTCATAATTCTTCCGATATCGCGTGACTGAGAGGGTCATAACACAACGTAAAAAATTTGCTTCAGGCTGGACTTAACCAATGTTAGAAACACAGTGGCAGTGTTTATGAGCCCACCAATAAATAAGGAACTTAACATTTTTAATTTTAGTATAAGTTGAACCGAAGTAACCGAAAAATTCCCAAGCTCCATGAGTATCAACGAACGACTCACCGGTTATGCCGCTTTGCTAAATTTTCGGCAACTGCAATTGCATGTGATATATGTACATTTCTCGACCTGCCCGATTACCACGACTGGAAGGTTTTCTACAGCATTGCACAAAACGGCGGAATGAAATATACATATAACTAATAACACGTAAACGTGGGTGACGGAGGCATGGTGGTTAACAACGGCGTGAATAGTGCATACAGCGTGTGGAATTTCTAACATTTTTGGTAACAATAATAAGAGGAAGACATGAAAACGTCTAGTTATTTATACAGTAGAATGACAATACATCTATCAAGTTGTACCCATCAATGAAATTTAGTCCAAATCGGCCGAGTCATTCAAAAGTTATAACACACTTAATAATTTTTCACTGATTTTTCAAAATAGTTTGCTTACTTTTAAGAGAATTTATAAAGGTAAGTGATCACTCGTATACAGTCTTTTAGAAAACGTGACGGTACATGTTATGCCAAAAAATAACCGAGATAGCACGAACGGTTGTCGATAGATGATGAACTCAGGTTTCCCTAAGTCAATTTTAAGAGAATTTGCTTAATTTTTAAGGAAAAGAGATGAAATACGTCAATCAGCTATATACAGCTGTTTAGAAAAACGTGAAAATACATTTTATGTAAAAAAATCGCCGAAATAGCACGAACGGTTATCGAGATGCGGTGAAAAAGCTGAAAAAATGGCAAAAATCCCTAATTTTGAGCTACATTTGCTTAATTTTGAGTACAAAGCAATTTCGTAGAAAAAAGTGCTCAATGAAAAGGCACTCCGCAAGAGAATATGCAACACGAAGAAAAAAATTTCTAAAATCGGCCCAGGCGTTCAACCTGAGACCTGTCTGTGACAAACAAAAAAAAGTCACAGAGAAAATTGAAATTTTGCTTTAGTATATTGATATATATAAAGTTAAATGTACGCCTCCGGCTGGCGACTAACCACCTTCGTGGTCTCCTTGCCTCCGTCAATAAAGTTAAATGTACGCCTCCGGCTGCGACTCGCCACCTTCGGTGGCTCGTCTCTGCCTCCGTCAACTAACAGAGACTAGATATAATTTTTACCTATATTTATCGGTGTCATCTTGATGAACTGCGCCCTGTGTGCGACTTATCTCTTTGGGTAAACACATAACCATTTCTTCAACGTTGCGTGACGAAACCAGATCTAGTGCAAGGTTAAGTGCTTCTTGCGGACCTGCAATAAGCACGTATTGAACTAGCCGGTTGCCTCGAAAGCAACATTAAAAAACAGTGAAAACTTCACCCAACATTACGTAATTTGTATTGCACATATAAACCGTATCAGAATATATCTTATACACATACAAACATATAACATTATTTATGTTTCGTGTCACAGATAAAAATGTTATACATAGATTCTTTCGTCGCCCATATTTTCTGGTTGTTACATATCCCCGCTATATGTCTTCTTGCGCAAAAATATTATTTTAACTGATAATAGTACAAACACTTATATCAGTGTGCCTTAGGCTCAAATTAGGCCAAGCTTCCCTGCATATTTTTAAGAGTAAAAAAACATTTCATTATCGAGTGTTGGGTAACAGTAGTTTTGATACAAAGTAAAAAGACGATGTGTCAATTTCGAACCAGGCATAAAATTGTAATAACTACTACTCAGAACCTACACCCAGAAACTATCTCCGGCTAATTGGTAAGCCTACTGGCCGTGACAGTGGTGAAAATGGCAAGTATCTTTACAACGGCTGAGCTCTGTGGGTGTTTTTGGTCTCACTTTGTAGTGCAATTCAATGTTTTCCCAGCTACAAATGGGTTCTACTTTGGCATTGCGCTGCATAGTTTGGTAAATAAGGGTTTTCAAAGAATATATCTGTAAATGCTTGAGCTTTATGGGTGTTTTTGTTCGCATTTTACAGTGTAGTTTATCCTTATGTACTTGCACATTGCGAACACAACACTCGGGTATACCTTCTCAACTATTGAAGCAAAATAGCTGATATTCGGCGGCTTATTTTGCAATATAATGCTCCATATAGCTTGTATATCTCTCTAGAATTCCATATTCAACATTCAGAATTAGTATCATGATGATAAGACAAGCTACTGTTTGTTAGGACACCTAATCAAACATACTGCGACCCATATCACCAAACAGGTTCTCTACTTTTAAGTGTATGCCACTATGAATCTGCAAAAAAGTTACACACATTGCAGCTGGCATACGGTTAACAAATTGTGCTACACAAATTACAAGTTACAACACATATACATTAAGACTGGAGACGGGCAAGCACATCCGGATAGGTTTCGCATCCCAGTTCAAGTCCTAATGACTGGAATCACCTATCTAGTTCCAAAGCCACGACTATCGTGAAGATACTACAGTGATACTGTAAAGCTGCATGCTATATGCTTACAGAGTTCGATATTAACATTACGCCTTCCTTTCGTCAAAGAAAAAGATTTTCAATATAAAAAAAATATACGTCTAGTTACAAAATAATTTTTTAAAGATTTACGTTTTTAATAGTAACCATTTTACGGTTAAAGTCGAAATCGTTTGGAAACACAAGGTTTATCACAGATCATAGGCATTTTAATCGTTCGGAATATTTTGTCAGGGAACTGAAAAATCTTTGAAATTTCATAATTTTTGGGATATGTTATTTTTTGGAGGTTCACATATTTTTACCCCTTTTAGTGTGATTTTTTACATTTGCCATATGCATTTCTGAATCCCATTTATATTTTGCAGTTTGTAATATAAACAGTTTAAATGAAAACTAGTATCGCTTCCATCTGAATAAGCCCTTTCGCTCTTTTTGACCACGTTGGTACTATTTTAGTTATTTTAATGCTTTCTGAAATTTGACCTAAATATTTTTCGACCTGTTAAAACTCTCAAAAGCTGTCAAAGTAGAATGTTCTCCGCAGAATATGTCATTTGCAATAAATACATCTGAGTTATATGCCATTAATTGCGTGATGATTTAAACAAAATATCTCACTATCATAAACCTGTCTATTACTGATTAAATTAAACATGTTACGAATCCTTGGCTGAATAATTAATACCTCTAACTTTTCAGGAATAAGATGAAGCCAACACACCAAAGATACATAACGACTCCTGTAATATTGTTTCTCATTTGCTGTAGTAGAACTTAGGTCAATAAGCCGATCCAGAACAATTAACTTGACGTTATTGTCGCTTTCTTTAACAATCAGCTCAATATAACATTGTGCCGCAGCCTGTAAATGTGTGCTTCAAAATTAATAATACATTAATAAATCAATAAAGGCTAAATTAAATTCAACCACAAGGTAGAGTTTATAATCAGCTATGAAAGCAAACAAAGTTGTCCGTTCATTAACAGCATTTTATAGGCCCAGCTAGGTGGGAATACGTTTGGCAGCACATAGCATATATATAAGAAATATTATCGTTTCAAACTGTATCGCCTAACGCCAAAATGTGCGCAATATTTTCGCTGAAATTACCCTAAAATATTAATCTTATTATTTCTTTTGTAACCAAAGTATCAGCAGGTTGTGCGCAGCGAAGAGATTAGCTAGTATTACATGATTAGAGCAAAGTTGACCATTTTTGATCTATACAAACGATATCTCCTCATCTATAGTTGCACTAACAATTGAAAATGTGATCAACGCAGTATTACAAAGTTCGTTGACACGTACAGCAGAAAAACGTTTAAGCCCATTTAAGGGTAAATAAACCACTTGCATATTTCGAAATAAAATTTCAGCGTCTCCTTATGCGTGAGTAAACTTTAGGTGACCCCCCCCAATCATCCTATTTTGTCATTACCGATATCGAATGGCAAATCGTTGTTACGGAAAAAGGCTTAATTTCATTCGGTTTTTTGCTAACCAAAAATTGGCAAAATCAAATTCAAGTGCCAAAAATTATACTTTGCGTTCGAACAGAATTTTGGAGATTTCAGTTTACAAAAAATTCGGTTGCCTAATGCCTAATCATTTTGGATTATTCACTGTTAGTGAACAAATTTAATGCAAAAATGATGTCACACTCAAATCGATCCTATAACTAAGCTCTCTGTGTTCGCGAACAAAACGGTTTTAATTAAAATCGAAAAATTTTCGTTCTCAAAAATTTGGGTAAATTTGCTTGAAACAACAATTACACAAAATGTTTGGATTTTAAACGCCATCGCTGTATTCGCGAACAGTTTACGCCCGAATTTCAACTAACCAAAGAGCGTTCCGTAACAAATTAAATACAAAATTAGAAAATATTATGATTGGTGGAGTCACATTTAGTTCACTCGCGCATTACAAGCGCCAGCCAAAATGAACCTGTAAAAAAACAGGTTACCTCACTGCACGAAAAACGAATCACAGCAAAATCCTATCTACCTCAACGTATTCACCATACTACCATATGAAATAATTTATAAAAAATTCATAGAATCATATAAACGTATTTCGAGCAGTCCTCAGCAAGTACCACTTACTCTGATAGCTGTTGGCGCTGTTGAGAGCGTAACAAGGGTTCCCGCAGCTTCATAGCGAACAGCGGCACTACTGGATTGCAATAAGTTATACACGCACCGAATAAACCGAGCACGTTCATTTGGATTAGCGTGACATACTTTACACAATGAGCTCGACAATTACAAGCTGAAGGACTTCACCAAATGATGTAACCTAAAATCAAACACACATTCAGTATGTCTCTATCCTAACGCATCACTGGACACAAATTAACCAAACTTTTGGCTCTAATCTTAATGGAACTATAAATTTAGGAAAACCGTCACACTCCTAAATACGAAAAAATGCGGGCATTATATCTTTAATTTGACCCATGCGGGAAATACAGTATGCAGTATAAATATAATTTTATCAATATGATACTCCGTTGATAGTATATGCCTGGACGCATATAGCTCGTTAGTAAAACACCACAAATATAAAAAATAACGTGCGAACGTTCAGTTTTATTCGTTAACATCATATTAATTCGCAACTTTAAAATACTACGATGGGGAATAGCCCACATATTATTAAAGATGGGGAATAACTCACATATTATTAACAAACAGTATCCCGTGTTGCGATCGCAACAGGAAATCCAATACGTCAGCCAGGAGGCGAAAGTATAAGGCAAAGAAAAAAATTTCCAGATAAGGTCGTTCGTATCCCGGAACAACAAAAAATGACTGACCAAACTAGTTGGGCTGACGGCGGGTTCCATGAGGTCCCACAAATTAAACGCACTGCAAAAATGACAGTTCCAGGTGGTGGTCGGTTGAGCAGCTTATTGTCAGTATAGTGGCTAATTGTGGTCTGCGGGCATTGTGTGTTTAGGATCGTTATCCCCAGCTTCGAGTTGTTGCTTGGAGATATGACCGTCTTCCACCAAAAAGAAGCGGATAGAGCTCCGACTAAACATGATGTTTTTCTTGAGGCTTCTAGGTGGATCTACCTGTGAGACATGCTTGCGGCATGGGCGGTTACTTTGATAACATCTGAGCAGGTATTACTTTGACAGCATCTTCGCATGTTTCCTGATCGGCAACACTTTCGTTTCTTCGTGAAGATGGTTTTCTTGTCATTTTGTGGCAGCCAGTGGCGATTCTTAGAGCTTGGTCTCCCGTAGTTTCAATCTTCTTCCAGCTCAAGGTACTAACGACTGATCCCCAAATTGGTACGGCATACTCTCCGACAGATCTGCTGATGGCTTTGTATGTTTATATCGCTGTTTGTTTCTGTTGGCCCCATTGCGTTACGCTTTGATAGCGTTTTGGGCGTTCTGCCCTTGCGCATCCCGGTCACATGGCAGTGTTCGGCAAATGTGTACATGGTATCGTGGATCACGCCTAACACTTTGGCTTCTTCTCCAGGTAACATTGTTCCCGTTAATGATTGTCGGGGGATTGATGTTCGCTTCCCTGGTTGCACTGGTGAACAACGTGACAGACGACTTCTCTGGCGAAACGATCAGTCCTTTCTTTTTGAGTTTTCAACATTGAGACGCCGAGTACATGCACAACGCATTCATGATGCTGCTTCATGCTGATCAGCAGCGTGCGCTGGAGTACCTGTCAAGTAATATAGATCAGGTACATAAATGTTGCTATGGTTAAAAAATACTTTAATCTGCTGGCAGCCTTGACGACGAACAAATTGAAAATTTTAGGCAGTGGCATGAGTCGTTATTTTCTTAATAAAAAGGCAGCATATTGTTGCTGCTTGACTTAGTGCACAACTTTAACATCGAAATACTTGGACTACAGCTTATGTAATTAGCTTTTGAGATTGCATAATTTTCTCATTTAATATCTGATACGTGATACTCGTCTCGATCGTGACTTCTTTGCAGTAATAAATGAATTAGCGAACGGAGTTTCATCAAAGTGCACTCAATAAAGCAAACAATTTTTCCGCCTGTGCTACTACTAATTCTGCAGAGATCCGATTTTCGCAAATATTCTTGTTTAACACGCAATGGAATGCAGTTGTGCATGTACTCTGTGTTTGCAATGTTGCAAAACTCAAAGAAAGGACTGATCGTTTCGCCAGAGAAGTCGTCTGTCACGTTGTTCACCAGTGCAACCAGGGAAGCGAACATCAATCCCCCATAATCATTAACGGGAACAATGTTACCCTGGAGAAGAAGCCCAAAGTGTTAGGCGTGATCCACGATACCATGTACACATTTGCCGAACACTGCCAGCAGGCGGCTACTCGGATGCGCAAGGGCAATAACGTCCTCAAAACGCTATCAGAAACGCAATGGGGCCAACAGAAACAAACAGCGATATAAACATACAAAGCCATCAGCAGATCTGTCGGAGAGTATGCCGTACCAATTTGGGGATCAGTCGTTAGTACCTCGAGCTGGAAGAAGATTGAAACTACGGAGAATGAAGCTCTAAGAATCGCCACTGGCTGCCACAAAATGACAAGAAAACCATCTTCACGAAGAAACGAAAGTGTTGCCGATCAGGAAACATGCGAAGATGCTGTCAAAGTAATACCTGCTCAGATGTTATCAAAGTAACCGCCCATGCCGCAAGCATGTCTCACAGGTAGATCCACCTAGAAGCCTCAAGAAAAACATCATGTTTAGTCGGAGCTCTATCGCTTCTTTGGTGGAAGACGGTCATATCTCCAAGCAACAACTCGAAGCTGGGATAACGATCCTAAACACACAATGCCCGCAGACCACAATTAGCCACTATACTGACAATAAGCTGCTCAACCGACCACCACCTGGAACTGTCATTTTTGCAGTGCGTTTAATTTGTGGGACCTCATGGAACCCGCCGTCAGCCCAACTAGTTTGGTCAGTCATTTTTCGGTGTTCCGGGATACGAACGACCTTATCTGGAAATTTTTTTCTTTGCCTTATAGAATCGCCTCCTGGCTGACGTATTGGATTTTCTGTTGCGATCGCAACACGGGATACTGTTTGTTAATAATATGTGAGTTATTCCCCATCTTTAATAATATGTGGGCTATTCCCCATCGTAGTATTTTAAAGTTGCGAATTAATATGATGTTAACGAATAAAACTGAACGTTCGCACGTTATTTTTTATATTTGTGGTGTTTTACTAACGAGCTATATGCGTCCAGGCATATACTATCAACGCAGATTTAGATTTAAATAAAACTTATATTTATACTGCATACTGTATTTCCCGCATGGGTCAAATTAAAGATATAATGCCCGCATTTATTAGTATTTAGGAGTCTGACGGTTTTCCTAAATTTATAGTTCCATTAAGATTAGAGCCAAAAGTTTGGTTAATTTGTGTCTAGTGATGCGTTAGGATAGAGACATACTTAATGTGTGTTTGATTTTAGGTTACATCATTTGGTGAAATCCTTCAGCTTGTAATTGTCGAGCTCATTTATAAAGTATGTCACGCTAATCCAAATGAACGTGCTCGGTTTATTCGGTGCGTGTATAACTTATTGCAATCCAGTAGTGCCGCTGTTCGCTATGAAGCTGCGGGAACCCTTGTTACGCTCTCAACAGCGCCAACAGCTATCAGAGTAAGTGGTACTTGCTGAGGACTGCTCGAAATACGTTTATATGATTCTATGAATTTTTATAAATTATTTCATATGGTAGTATGGTGAATACGTTGAGGTAGATAGGATTTTGCTGTGATTCGTTTTTCGTGCAGTGAGGTAACCTGTTTTTTTACAGGTTCATTTTGGCTGGCGCTTGTAATGCGCGAGTGAACTAAATGTGACTCCACCAATCATAATATTTTCTAATTTTGTATTTAATTTGTTACGGAACGCTCTTTGGTTAGTTGAAATTCGGCGTAAAACTGTTCGCGAATACAGCGATGGCGTTTAAAATCTAAACATTTTGTGTAATTGTTGTTTCAAGCAAATTTACCCAGATTTTTGAGAATGAAAATTTGTCGATTCGAATTAAACCAGCTTTGTTCGCGAACACAGAGAGCTTAACTGTAGGATCGATCTGATTGTGACGTCACTTTTGCATGAAATTTGTTCGCGAACACTGAATAATCCAAAATGATTAGGCATTAGGCAACCGAATTTTTGTAAACTGAAATCTCCGAAATTCTGTTCGAACACAAAGTCTAATTTTTGGCACTTGAATTTGATTTTGCCAATTTTCGGTTAGCGGAAAACCAAATGAAACTAAGCCTTTTTTCCTTAACAAGGGTTTTCGGTTCGATATCGTTAATGACAAAATAGGATGGTTGGCGGGGTTACCTTACGTTTACTCACGCATAAGGAGACGCTGAAATTTTATTTCGAAATATGCAAGTGGTTTATTTACCCTTAAATGGGCTTAAACGTTTTTCTGCTGTACGTGTCAACGAACTTTGTAGTCCTGCGTTGATCACATTTTTGGATTGTTAGTGCAACTATAGATGAGGAGATATCGTTTGTATAGAATTCAAAACTGTCAACTTTGCTCAAGTCATGTAATACTAGCTAATCTTCGCTGCGCACAACCTGCTGATACTTTGGTTACAAAAGAAATAATAAGATTAATATTTTAGGGTAATTTCAGCGAAAATATTGCGCACATTTTGGCGTTAGGCGATACAGTTTGAAACGATAATTTTCTTATATATATGCTATGTGCTGCCAAACGTATTCCACCTAAGCTGGGCCTATAAAATGCTGTTAATGAACGGACAACTTTGTTTGCTTTCATAGCTGATTATAAACTCTACCTTGTGGTTGAGTTTAATTTAGCCTTTATTGATTTATTAATGTATTATTAATTTTGAAGCACACATTTACAGGCTGCGGCACAATGTTATATTGAGCTGATTGTTAAAGAAAGCGACAATAACGTCAAGTTAATTGTTCTGGATCGGCTTATTGACCTAAAATCGACCACAGCAAACGAGAAAATATTACAGGAGCTCGTTATGGATCTTCTGCGTGTGTTGGCTTCACCTGATTTGGAAGTAAGAGGTTTAATTATTCAGCCAAGGATTCGTAACATGTTTAATTTAATCAGTAATAGACAGGTTTATCATAATGAGATATTTGTTTAAAACATCACGGACTAATGGCATATAGTCAGATGTATTTATTGCAAATGACATATTCTGCAGAACTTCTCTTGACAGCTTTTGAGAGTTTTAACAGGTCGAAAAATATTTTAGGTCAAATTTCAGAAAGCATTAAAATAACTAAAATAGTACCAACGTGGTCAAAAAGAGCGAAAGGGCTTATTCAGATGGAAGCGATACTAGTTTTCATTTAAACTGTTTATATTACAAACTGCAAAATATAAATGGGATTCAGAAATGCATATGGGCAATGTAAAAAATCACACTAAAAGGGGTAAAAATCTGTGAACCTCCAAAAAATAACATATCCGAAAAATTATGAAATTTCAAAGATTTTCAGTTCCCTAACAAAATATTCCGAACGATTAAAATGCCTATGATCTGTGATAAACCTTGTGTTTACAAACGTTTCGACTTTAACCGTAAAATGGTTACTATTAAAAACGTAAATCTTAAAAAATTATTTTGTAAATGGACGTATATTTCTTTTTTATATTGAAAATCTTTTTCTTTGACGAAAGGAAAACTTAATGCTAATATCGAACTCTGTAAGCATATAGCATGCAGCTTTAGACAGTATCACTGTAGTATCTTCACGATAGTCGTGGCTTTGCAACTAGATAGGTGATTCCAGTCATTAGGACATGAACTGGGATGCGAAACCTATCCGGATGTGCTTGCCCGTCTCCAGTCTTAATGTATATGTGTTGTAACTTGTATTTTGTGTAGCACAATTTGTTAACCGTATGCCAGCTGCAATGTGTGTAACTTTTTTGCAGATTCATAGTGGCATACACTTAAAGTTAGAGAACCTGTTTGGTGATATGGGTCGCAGTATGTTTGATTAGGTGTCCTAACAACCAGTAGCTTGTCTTATCATCATGATAGTGAATTCTGAATGTTGAATATGGAATTCAGAGAGATATACACAGCTATATTCAGCATTAAATTGCAAAATAAGCCGCCGAATGTCAGTCATTTTGCTTGAATAGTTGAGAAAATATATCCGATTATTGTGTTCACAATGTTCAAATACATAGAGGCTAAACTACCCTGTAAAATGCGAACAAAAACACCCATAAAGCTCAAGCATTTACAGATATATTCTTTGAAAAACCCTTATTTACCAAACTATGCAGCGCAATGCCAAAATAGAACCCATTTGTAGCTGGGCAGACATTGAATTGCTCTACAAAGTGAGACCAAAAACACCCACATAGCTCGAGCCGTTGTGGAGATATTGCCATTTTCACCACTGTCACGGCTAGTAGGCTTATCAATTAGCCGGAGATAGTTTCTGGCTGTAGGTTCTGAGTAGTAGTTACTACAATTTTATGCCTGGTTCGAAATTGACGCGTGGTCTTTTTATTTTGTATCAAAACTACTGTTACCCAACACTCGATAATGGAATGTTTTGTTACTCTTAAAAATATGCAGGGAAGCTTGGCCTAATTTGAGCCTAAGGCACACTGATATAAGTGTTTGTACTATTATCAGTTAAAATAATATTTTTGCGCAAGAAGACATATAGCAGAGTATGTCCGTAACCAGAAAATATGGGCGACGAAGAATCTATGTATAACATTTTTCTGTGACACGAACATAAATAATGTTATATGTTTGTATGTGTATAAGATATATTCTGATACGGTTTATATGTGCAATACAAATTACGTAATGTTGGGTGAAGTTTTCACTGTTTTTTAATGTTGCTTTCGAGGCAACCGGCTAGTTCAATACGTGCTTATTGCAGGTCCGCAAGAAGACACTTAACCTTGCACTAGATCTGGTTTCGTCACGCAACGTTGAAGAAATGGTTATGTGTTTACGCAAAGAGATAAGTCGCACACAGGGCGCAGTTGATCAAGATGACACCGATAAATATAGGTAAAAATTATATCTAGTCTCTGTTAGTTGACGGAGGCAAGACGAGCCACCGAAGGTGGCGAGTCGCAGCCGGAGGCGTACATTTAACTTTATTGACGGAGGCAAGGAGAGCCACCGAAGGTGGCTAGTCGCAGCCGGAGGCGTACATTTAACTTTATATATATCAATATACTAGAAGCAAAATTTCAATTTTCTCTGTGACTTTTTTTTGTTTGTCACAGACAGGTCTGCAGGTTGAACGCCTGGGCCGATTTTAGAAATTTTTTTCTTCGTGTTGCATATTCTCTTGCGGAGTGCCCTTTCATTGAGCACTTTTTTCTACGAAAATTGCTTTGTACTCAAAATTAAGCAAATGTTGCTCAAACTTAGGGATTTTTGCCATTTTTTCAGCTTTTTCACCGCATCTCGATAACCGTTCGTGCTATTTCGGCGATTTTTTTACATAAAATGTATTTTCACGTTTTCTAAACAGCTGTATATAGCTGATTGACGTATTTCATCTCTTTCCTTAAAAATTAAGCAAATTCTCTTAAAATTGACTTAGGGAAACCTAAGTTCATCATATCTCGACAACCGTTCGTGCTATCTCGGTCATTTTTTGACATAACATGTACCGTCACGTTTTCTAAAAGACTGTATACGAGTGATCTACTTACCTTTATAAATTCTCTTAAAATTAAGCAAAGTCTCTTAAAAATGAGTGAAAAATTATTAAGTGTGTTATAACTTTTGAATGACTCGGCCGATTTGGACTAAATTTCATTGATGGGTACAACTTGATAGATGTATTGTCATTCTACTGTATAAATAACTAGACGTTTTCATGTCTTCCTCTTATTATTGTTACCAAAAATGTTAGAAATTCCACACGCTGTATGCACTATTCACGCCGTTGTTAACCACCATGCCTCCGTCACCCACGTTTACGTGTTACTAGTTATATTATATTTCATTCCGCCGTTTTGTGCAATGCTGTAGAAAACCTTCCAGTCGTGGTAATCGGGCAGGTCGAGAAATGTACATATATCACATGCAATTGCAGTTGCCGAAAATTTAGCAAAGCGGCATAACCGGTGAGTCGTTCGTTGATACTCATGGAGCTTGGGAATTTTTCGGTTACTTCGGTTCAACTTATACTAAAATTAAAAATGTTAAATTCCTTATTTATTGGTGGGCTCATAAACACTGCCACTGTGTTTCTCATTGAGGTTAAAACCAGCCTGAAGCAAATTTTTTACGTTGTGTTATGACCCCTCAGTCACGCGATATCGGAAGAATTATGAAATGTCACATTCACATATGGGACGAGACATTTATGCAAATTAGGGTGATACAATTTAAATTAGGTCAGATCTGTATTACTATAAATATGACAGTGTTGCCATTTCTCGGCAGAGTTGTTCCAGATTCTCAGTACGCTCGTACTTAATGTTTGAATAAACGTTTTGTTAGATTTATTGCATGAGTTGGAAACACAACAGATTGGCGATCAGGATTGTTTTTTAAATCATCGCACGATTGACACAACCGAAGATCTGTCAACCGTCCAAACCCTGATAATACAGTTGAGTGACAAATCAATCGGTGGGTCACGGTCGGTGTCAATCAACCATTTCTCTGTCAGTGACGCACCAAAGCAAGCAAATTCGTCGCTCAAGCTCGGTGTCAATCAGGTCGGTGGCCCACCATGTCCGAGATGACTCAGTTGATCCAAATGCTGACGCAGCAACACCAACAACAGATGCAAGCACTTCAACAGCAAAATGAGCAGCTGATGGCCGTCCTTCTCAAGTCCGACAAAGCCGACTCAAGCCAAGGCCCGTTGACGGTGGCCTTTCCGAAGTTCATTCACTTCGATGCTATAAACGAGCGGTGGACGGATTACTGGGACCGATTCCTGCCGTTCCTCGGAGCCAATTCCATCCCGGAGTCAAAGCAGGCCCAAGTGTTCCTTACGAATTAAACGCCGGTGACATACGAGCTGCTCGCGAACACGGCATCTCAAAAGACGTCCCCGATCGAAGTCAACAAGCTCACGATCGAAGAAATTGCTGAGGCCATGCGAGGACAATTTGATCCAAACCGGTAAGTCGTGCGAGAGCGGTTCAAATTCTGGTCAGATACCACCAGAAAGCCGGGCGAGACAATTCCCGAATTGGCCGCTAGAATCAGACTCAGTACGTGCGATTTCCCCGCTATCAAAGACCCGTTGGAGAAGGCAATCGAACGTGGGTCAACAACGAAGCAGTCATGAAGGCGTTGTTCAAAAGTAAAGATGACGAACTGACCTTCAATCGCGCTGTCAGCGTCGCAATCGAAACCGAGGAAGCAGCACGAGTGGCCAAAGAAACCGTGTATGGTCCCAAGCCGACCCTCGTTCACGCTGTCAAACACAACAACCACACGAATTCTATGACGTTTGCACAGAATCAAAGGCGTTCGCCCCGTTTGCAGTCTCAATCAAGGCGTTCAGTGGGGCTTACTGAGCGAGCATTCCCCGAAGATACCTGCGGAAGATGCGGTCGAATTGGCCATTTAGGCGTGACTGTCGACACAAAGAAATGGTGTGCAACCACTGTCAGAAGAAAGGGCACCTACAAGCCGTGTGCCTATAGAAGAAACATGGAATCCAGCTGGCGAAGCCGACAGTGACCGATCAAGTTAAAAAATTACACGCGGTCCCGTAGCTCCAACAGCGAATAGAGATCGGTGGATCGTGTTTTCAATTCGAAGTCGACACGGGCGCCGGCGACAACTTTTGTCCCATCGACGTCTGGCAACAGCTCGGTCGTCCAATTTTATTGCCCACATCCGAGCGATACGAGGGAGCCACGGGCACTCCGCTGCCACTCAAGGGCACATTCAAAATTCTCGTAGATCTCCCAAACAAAGGCACCGTCCGCCATTCAATCCAGTTCACAGTGACCACCATTCCTCAACTCAACCTCCTGGGCCGAAGTGCAATCCGACAACTCGGGATTGTCCTGAATGGCCTCGTTCAATCGGCCTGTGGCAATTCTGATGTTGTCCGCAAATTCCAGATCAAACCAGACAAGGGTTTGCAAAGCGCCGCCAAAGCACTATGCGAAGAATTTCACGAAGTTTTCAAGCCGGGTCTTGGTTGCCTCAAAGATTTCGAATTCGAGGTGAAATTCCGGAGCTACGCCAAACCCGTATTACACAAGCCTCGAGTTGTGCCGTTCGAAATACGATCTAATTTGGCGATGGCGGACTATGCTGGGATCACCAAAGGAATATGGAAACCCGTACAGTTCAACGCATACGGGACTCTTGTAGTGCCAATACGCAAGGTGTTGCTTCCCGGTCAATCTAGGGCTGCAATTCGGGTATGCGGCGACTATTCAGTTACCGTTAATCCTCAGCTCGAGCAGCGTCGACAGCCGATTCCGCTACCGGAAGACCTAATGCGCAAACTCAGCGGCGGCTACGGGTTCACCAAGATCGACTTGGCCGATGCCTACAATCAGATAAAGTTGTGTCCCGAGAGTCAGAAGCGCCTCGCGCTCAGCACTCATAGCGGGGTCCTTCAAACACGATTTCCTTTTGGGATCACATCGGCACCCGTTTACTTTCAGGAAATCATGGGACAATTGACTCAAGACCTCAGTGGTGTGGCTGTGTACCTGGAGGACAGCCTTGTAAGTGGCGACGACGGAAAAGTCATCTGGACAATCTCCGCGCTCTGCTTCAGCGATTGAACGAAAAGGGTCTTCGATGTCGACTGGAAAAGTGCTCTTTCGCTGAGCCCATCGTCGAGCACCTGGGTCATATCCTGTCGAATCATGGGATCGCCAGGGGACCTAAGATCGACGCGGTGATCAAGATGCATCCCCAGCGAAGGTTGACGAAGTCCGATCATTTCTCGGATCCGTGTGCTTCTACGAGACATTTATTCACAACTTAGCAACTGTAGCGGAACCTTTACAACGTCTCACAAAAGAGCATGTCGTTTGGTCGTGGGGCACTGAGCAAGAATCCGTCTTCAAGCACCTCAAGGAATTATTATGCCAAGATAAGTGTTGGCTCATTTCGACCCGGCAATTCTAATTGGTATCTCCTGCGACGCGTCAAACGTTGGGGTGGGTGTCGTGTTGTTTCGTCGCTACCCGGATAGAAGCGAGCGACCAATTGCCCACGCTTCAAAGACGTTGACAGACGCACAACAACGTTATAGTCAAATACAAAAGAAGCTCTAGCCATCATCTTCGCGCTCAAGAAGTTTCATCAATTTCTTTACGGCCGCCGTTTTATTTTGGTTACGGATTATAAACCTCTCGTGTCCCTGTACGAACCGAATAAGTCAATCCCGTGCGCTTCCAGCAAATAGACTCGCTAGATTAGCTCTCCTCCTGAGTCAGTACGACTACTCGATGGAGTATCGGAAAACGTCGGAACACGGCAATGCTGATGTGTTGAGCCGACTTCCAGTTGGTCCCGACACCACTTTCGACAAAGACGAGCAAGTGGATGACGTGGACACCATCTGTACGATTTATACCATCGCAAAGCTGCTACAACCGAACAATCGCGGCGTTTTGGTCACTGAAGCCTCAAAAGATCCAGTGCTGTCAACAGTCATGCGTCATACCAGAAACGGATGGCCACTCCAGAAGAATGTCGGCAGGACTCACGAGACTGCGAGTGTAGAGCAATTCCGGAAGCTTGAACAGTGTCTTTCAACCGCACACGGATGCCTACTATACGCAACGCGAATTGTCATTCCTGCGAGTCTACAGTTGCAAGTTCTTCAACTTCTGCACCTTGGACATTTTGGCATGCAGCGTATGAAGCAGCTTGCGCGAACAGCTATTGGACCAACAGAGGCAACGATATTGAGCAACAATGTCGGGATGCGACGCTTCCGTCGAACATCAAAATAATCCGAGCAGAGCTACGATTCACTCAGGAATGATGCCTGAAAAACCGTCGAGCCGCATCCATATCGATCACGCCATCAATTTCTTCGGCTCAAATTGGATCGTTGTTGTCGACGCATTCACCAAGTATCCGTGTATCCACGCGACCTCGTCAATAATCACAAAGGTGTCAACGGAATTTCTTGAAGAAGACTTCGCTCATTTTGGATATCCACACACCATTGTCACCGACATCGCGCTGAGTTTTAAATCGGAGGAATTTGCATCATAGTGCCGTGAGCGGGGAATTACACATCTCACGGGCGCTCCGTATCACCCAGAGACCAATGGCGCAGCCGAAAGTCTCGTTCAAACAATCACTGCGGAAATCTCGAAAGTCGCCGAAGGCAGCTCTACAGAATTCCTCCTCCAATACCGACGAACTCCGTTGGTGGAAGGATATTCTCCGAGTGAGCTCCTGAATGGTCGACAAATCCGAGCGAAAATCGACACGTTGCTCCCTTCACCAGCACTCATTGCGCAAGGTAAACAAACAGCAAGAAATCAAAGACGTATTCACCCGAGGAACTCCATGTTACGCGTTATATTGTGGACCGGACTGTGACAAAGATGCCCCTTTGGTTCCAGCCGTAGTGACCAAAGGGTTCGGCAATCGAAGAGTCAGTGTGTGAGTGATGCCCCGAGGATCAACGTGGCGACGGCATCTCGGCGTCTCGACATGTGAACCCGGACGACAACAATCCTCCGGAGACTGCGAGTACTCCAATAATGGCCACTTCACCTCAACCGGCGGATCTATCAGATCAACCGAGCACGCCTGTCTATTCCAGGGAAAACGGTCAAGTCGGCAACGACATCCGCCCTCTCGATACTTCTGTCAGTAGGAGCTGCTCAATTTGGTGGGAAGATGTTATGACCCCTAAGTCACGCGATATCGGAAGAATTATGAAATGTCGCACCCACGTATGGGACGAAACATTTATGCAAATTAGGGTGATACAATTTAAATTAGGTCAGATCTGTATTACTATAAATATGACAGTGTTGCCATTTCTCGATAGAGTTGTTCCAGATTCTCAGTACGCTCGTACTTAATGTTTGAATAAACGTTTTGTGAGATTATTTTATGAGTTGGAAACATAACACGTTGTTTGTGAATTTTGTTTCGAATGGGAATTATAGCAGAAATTTTGTCATTTTTTGCGCCAATTTTTATGAGATTGAGATATTATGAGACATTGAACTAGGTAGTCCACAATTTTGTCTAGAAGCACGAACCAAGTGGAACTAAACAAAGCCAGTTGTCTCATAACCCAATTGTATTGGTCACGGTTGGTATACGATGCCGCGAATTTTTTGTTGCTGAACGTATATTTGAGAGCCAGATTTTAACATCATCAGGATGGTGTAATATATATGATCACTAATCATCGTTTAAATATGAATTTAAACTAATGACCACTTTAGGTTTGTAACAAGATTGGATATTGCATAAAACGTGCTTGTTAAAGGTATTTTTAACAAACGTCAAATCATTTGATACGATAAAATACTAGTGTTGAATAAAACTTTACTATTAATCGTCAGCCATTGTTGCTGTATATTTATGCTCACTTTTTTGCTACTTTATTTGTGGGACCGCGCCCTGGGTCTTGGTGGGTCTGAATATGGTCCGCCAACCCTTTGCCAGAAATAATGATTTTTCAGCTTTCGGCATGTTGTTGACAGGTTTTACGACCGACGGACCTGATTTGTAAAATGTAGTGAGTTTTCATTTGTTTGGTTATTTATTACTTGCAAGGCATCAAGAATAGTCGATACATACGTTTTTTTGGTATGGTTTGGTTATCTAAGATCCAACACGAACATCCTTTTCAGGTGTTTTCAATCTAGGGCCAGTGAGCCCGATTGCAAAATACAGACTTTCAGTAGAGTGGTTAAGTATTGCGCACAGAGCATCAAGAATGGTCTATATATATATATAGGATTTTAGGTATGCTGAATACGATGATATTATGTAGAGACTAGCACGAATACTTCGTGCGATATCATATTTTGATGGGTTTAGGGTCCATGAGGTTTTAGGGTTTTCAACTGGTTCAGCGTTACAGATATTCTAGTGTAGTATATACATCAAACACAAAGCCTTTTGCAGGTGATTACACACAACTGCCACTTGATGAAACCACGCTCGCTCCGCTTCACCCTCGCTTGTGAGTTACTAGTTATGTAGTCTAGACACAGGCAGCATTTACTGTTTTGGTTTTGTTGATGATCACTGCCTGAAAATTGTTTGTTAACGTCATGCTGCTTTCATATAAGCGATATGACAGTCTAGCACATAAATATTTCCCACGAACAAAAATTACGACTGTAAAACCAAATTTTGTGCTTTCTTCTGATAAGCTGGTGGAAAACTGTAAGTATCTGATACATGCAATAAATGTCACTGGAATTACTGGTCGGTGTCTAACTTTTGAGAAATATTTATTTTAGTTTGCATTTGTATCGTAATAAACTACTGCCTTGGAGCAGTTTAACACCTTTTTCCATTACATTTTCATGATTATCTTATATGTGTATAACTTTTACAGGCAGCTTCTGGTTCGAACGTTGCATACAGCTTCGATTAGATTTACGGATGTTGCGCCTGCGATTGTTCCTGTGTTGATGGAGTTTCTAGGTGAATCGGTATAGTGAAACCCATTATAATAGACGAAGACTATCTAGCATTCGGGTTACCTTTATTATTATCATCAGCAAATGCAAACATTAATACTGTTCATTTAATCCGTTTTCCGCAATTTCGCTTTTTAAAGACAGTTTGTTTATTTTGTAATCCATATAATGAAACGATTACTGCAGTGTTTATTACCGGGCTGTCCGCGTCTGGGGTGTTTCGAGTATGGCCACACCCATACAATTGTTTTTGTTTTTTGCGCAAAATGGCTGATCAAATCTTTCATTAATCTGAAAATAAATGTAATCTTATTAAGAAACCGGTTTATTGTATGGCTTCTATAATGCTAGCAAAACGAATAACAGTAGTAAGATTTGGTATATTTGAAAATGAAAGTATTAGGAAGGTAAGAGCTGTCAATTTATTTTGTACATTTAAAACTGTACAAGTGTTCATTAAACGACTTGGATTTTGTTTAAAGGTTAAGTGTCTACAAAATAGACACAGTTGTAATTGCGATTGGGAATAAACATTGTAAGCACATAGAAAACCGTAATATAGTACTCTGAGAATTTACTTTGTATGCTTACTAATACATAGAGCGGACCAATTCGTAGATTTCGTGGCGTTTTAGGTTTGTGCCAGAGTTGCCTTAAGCTTTTTGATGTTGCAGGATAGTAGTAGTTTTATTTAAAGAGAGAACAAAGCTGGCGATATGCACGATTTCAGATTCCGTATACTATTCTTATTGTTATAAACACACCAAGAGCATGGCTCTTGGACACATCACAGTTTACAGTAATGTAAGACATAATGCTTGAAACCAAATTAGCTCTTATTTACAAGTAAATGTATGTACGCTTGAGAGAGCACATTTCATAGAAAAGTTTAATGGCAGTTAAGCGATCTCAAACAACGTCCTAATGTAAAATTGAGATTTTAAGTTACTTCGTTTTATGTTATCATTGTTTATCAAGAAACAGTATGTAACAAACAAACAGATTCTGCATTAATACTTTAGCCATATGAGTGCTAACATAGAAATGACATGAAATATTTCACACATATTATGTTTTGTTACAGGCGATTCAAGCGAACTCGCAGCAAACGATGTCCTGGTTTTCGTGCGTGAAGCAATAAATCGTTTTCCGGATATGCGTTCACAGATCGTCACTAATTTGATGGAAGTATTCGGCTCGATTACAAATTTAAAAATTTTTCGCGGCGCTTTGTGGATATTAGGTAAGCGTGTCTGTTTGGATACATAATATGGGAATTTCCGTGTTGTTAATGTTAAGCGGTATATGATAGAGAAGCTTGTATTGTATTGTTTGCATCTTTTCTAAAGTTTGTTGTCTTTAATTCTTATTGTGTTTATTGAAAATTTTTCATTTAACAAAGATGTTCGACCTTCAGGAACATGGGGTGTTCTATATTTGGTGGCAAGAATTTTGAGAGTATCATCGGCTCTGGATGTACTTTATTGCTTTGTTTTCTTTGACGGGAGAAAACTGAATCACTGCTATTAAGTTTTAAAATTGTTCATTTAGTTCATATATCATATTTTGTTATGGATGCCTATTATTTCAGGTAGCGCTTGACTTTGACTGTTATAAACTATTTGTTCAATAAAAATAGTTGTGTGTTCCACCGAAATACTACTATATTTGAAATATTTCATGTATAGTACGGACGAGTAGTACTTTGGAGAGAAGTTATAGTTGTATGTCTGATTTTTATGTTGGATACAGGCGAATACTGTACGAATCAAGATGATATCCAGAGTGTTATGACTCTGGTTCGTCAAGCGCTGGGCGATTTGCCAATTGTTGACGATGAAATGAAGCTAGCTGCTGGTGAGCAACGGATTATTTTTGCTGTATTTTGGTAAACTAACACAACAAAGTTCACTGTTTTAACATTATGTACATTATGTATTTAACATTATCCGTTATCTGTTTTCGAGCTATCACTCCAAGATTGAAAATACTTCAAAAAAG
Organism: Trileptium ribeirensis; assembly: GCA_030248225.1. NCBI lineage: Eukaryota > Metazoa > Nematoda > Enoplea > Enoplida > Thoracostomopsidae > Trileptium > Trileptium ribeirensis. The sequence continues at coordinate 28,546 of JASANE010015616.1, forward strand.
TGATAATTTCAACAGTTTTTGAAAGCAAGTTTTTTGCTTGTTGGGGTGAACTATTGGATTATAAGAATATTTAACCTGTTAAGCAAGTTGGTTTCATTGTGTTATATTAGCTGGGTTATTTAACCCTGCGGGACGGTGTCGAAGCTGAATTTGGTAAATTTTGGCATCAAAAATAGTCAAATTACGAAACTTCTCCAATATACATATATGTAGGTCAATCGATCGTGTCTATAGGTTTTAGGGGTTGCTAATTACAATAAAAGCAATTGCATTTGCGTGGTATGCATCAGATAATATCAGTATTAGGTGTCGTACAACGCAAAAATCACTCCTCAAATTATACTAATATTATATTTTTTATAGCTCTCTGTGAATTTTTAAATGTCAAATGATGTTTTATGTGTATTAGTGTGTTGTTGAATTTGGTCTTGTAACTATTTGTGTATGTTTGCTTCTTGGTTTGTTATTATTCCGACTTACATTTTGTTATGCTTAAGAAATATGTATATATTTTTGCAGTTGCCTTAGCTCTTTATGTCAGGTGTGTTTATATATTAGCTCAAATTTAGTAGTTTACATTTTTGAATTAATAACGTGTTTACTAATCAAATTACAACATTTTCATATCTACTAATGCTTCATTCTCTTACCACACTTTAGCAGTGGCCATTATAAACTTAATTGTTGTGGACAACACATATTAAAAAGTTTTTAGGATTATTTCATAAAGAAGTCTTTCGATCTATAAGTTGGTACTAAATTCAGCAACGCAACGCTAAATTTTCTGTGTAATTGGTGGTTTTGACAAGATAGTATTGAAACAGTTGGCATGTTATAATAACATACTAGAAATTCAGCACTCGTCGGTGAACATTCTGATTACCGACATATGTTAGATTTTTCCCTATCATTCTTTTTGTAAAAATAATTGCAAGACCTTAAACTCAAGCGAGTCCTTAATTTAATACAGTAATAAATTTATTGTATTGAAGGATTCAGTCCACGTGTGATTTAACAGTATGCGCAGAGCCATGTAGAGTAAGTTCAATTGATGCTTGTTAGGCTGAAATTGCAGTTTTGAACAATAAACATGGCAACAAACGGAGATTAGTTGAATCTAATAACATCAACAACTTACGTTTGATGTTTATAGGGCTATGCTGACATTAATTCAACACTGAAACTATTATACCATTTTTAACTTTATACCAACTTATATTTATTCTGTTCTATTATAAGAGAAACGGATTCTCATGCTGATGGCATCTGGGAGACCATTATAAAGTCAAGAAAGAACGTTGAACTGAAGATGAAACAGTTCAAGACAGCTATGGTGTCGGGACCCCAAGGCTTCAGTGGCAAAGGGAAAACCCGGGCCCAAAAATGACATGGACAGCCTGGAGCTGCCAAAAAACAGGAAAAAAGAAGAAGAAAAGTGGAGGGCATCACCCGGAGGGCCCTAACAAACAGGGTAAAAGAGATGAAAAACCCACACCTCCTACGAAGGTGGGGTCATAGAGAATGGCGCCAGCATGCGCACTGAGTGTTCTCATTGTTGATAAGGCAATGTCCGAAAGATGATTCCCGAAAAGGAAGCGGAGGACTTCTCCCTTGCCTTGGTGGATGCCATTGAGGGTGACCCACTGAAGAGGGAACTGGACTTCGAAGACTGGTCTTAGCAAAGGCTTTTTCAAAGTCACTTGCAATAATCAGGTAACCTTGGACTTTGTCAAGAGGACTGTGGAAAAATGAATGCCTCTCAGGGGGCACCTAAGAGAGAAGTCTTACTCGCCTCTGAAGTGGAAACTGCTAATGTGGTCTGTTTTGTTTCCGATGCGGGCAAAATACGGCCACTTGAAGATCCTGAAGTGATCAAAATGAAGATTGACTGTAGGAACCCGGTTGAACTTAATGTTCAAGACTGGATACCCAACATCTCAAAGAACAGACAACATGGTCGTCTCTTTGGCGTCAGGGTGGCTCCCGAAATTCGGCTCATTCGGCACAAAGGGAATAGATTAAGATATGAAATAACTTACATCCAGTTTTTTGACCCTGAAATCAGAGTTGCTCGGGACAGGATGGCGCTCTGGATTCCGATTCGGAGGATTGTCGTGCTGGTCCCAGCCACCAATAGTTAATTGATTATGCTGTGGGGCGTTCAGATGGATAGAACAAACCCAAGTAAAACTAGACTTAAAGAAAGATATGTAGTCCGTCCCTCAGATAAACCTGACAAAACATGAGTGTGGACAGAGTGGTTCGGACTGCTAAATATGACCAGATGATGGCAGGTGGAGCTCATCGTGATGAAGCTATTCTGACCATATATCAGATTAACTGTCAGCATTCAAGGATGGGCAAAATTGAACTAGAATCGAAAACTAGATTGGTACCAGGTCCGGTCGTTGCACGGATTCAGGAACCGCTTCTCATGGGGGTTCTCTGGCCAAAAGTAAGGGCGTAAAAGCTCAGTTTTTCTATAATGTTAGTCCAAAAACGAAAATTAGACCTGCTATATATGCTTCTGAAGAGCTTATTGCCAGTTTTATTAACCAGTTTTCAGACGGTGATACTGCTGTAATAAAAATTTGTTTCAAAATTAATGGCGGAACGCGGCACCTCTATCTTGGATCTATATACTTACCCTATGATGCGAGAGAGGGGCTGTCGGGAAAAACCTGAGGGATTTAGCAAGTTTTTGCGAAAATAAGGCAATAGAATTGATAATAGGTTGTGACGCTAATGCTCACAACATAATATGGGGAAGTACCAACACTAATAGAAGAGGTCAAGAACTTGCGGCCTTTCTCTTGGCTACCAAGCTTTGATTGTTAATCGGGGTAAAGAGCCTACTTTTGTGATTCGCAATAGACGAAAAGTTACTGGTTTGACATTAAGTAGTGCGTTAATTGAACAATATATCTATATTTGGGAAGTGTTAGCAGAATATTCTCGATCGGATCACAAGTTTATTCGGTACAGAGTGGATGTAAATTCTGTTAAAACTGGAAAACCTGAGCTCAATATTAGGAAATTAAATTGGAATTCATATAAAAGAAGACTAGAGGAGATTATAAATACTGCAGAATGGCGTCAGTGTAATAGTAAAGATGATATTGATATTACTGTGATGAAATTAACTGGCGCCCTTATAACTTCGGTGGAAGAGAATTGTCCGATGAAATCTAATAGGGCGAATCGCAATAGATGTGGAATGAGAAATTAGCAAGTACACCGAGAAACGTCATGAAACTTTGCAGAATAGCGGTTACATATGGGGACTTAAGAACGTGGAACAAATATGGGATGTTGCAAAATCAGTATAAGTGCCTGATTAAAGATAGAAAATTGGAAACATGGAGGAAATTCTGTGAATCAATTCATTCGGTTCCGGAAAGTAACAGAATAAACAAGATTATGAAAAGGAATAATCGGAATGTGTTGGAGGATTAGAGACGGAAATAGATTACTCACGTACCAGGTATGAGGTTGATGATGGGGTCAACCTTGTTGAAAGGAATTGGCCTATTAGAACCAGTAGATTCGACGTGGATTTAATAGATATGATTAATTAAAAGAAGGTGACTGAATCAGTAAGAAGCTTTGGTGCTTATAAAGCACCGGTCCGGATATGAAATATCCGATTCTGCTGCAGATTTGCATTGAGCAGATAAATGATATTTTGGTAACTATCTATAGATCGTGTCTCCGACTAGGCTATATGCCTCAGTCTTGGAGACAAAGCAAAATAACTTTTATTCCGAAACAAGGCAACGAATACTATACTCACTCTAAGTCGTATCGTCCGACAAGCCTTTCGTCGTTTCCTATGAAAGTATTGGAAAAGAATCTAAACAGTTATATAAGAGATGAAGTTTTAAAGGGGGTTCCCGTACATGAAAATCAGCATGCCTACAGACCAGGCAGAAGTACCATTTCGGCTCTTCAGTTTACGGCATCTTGGATTGAACGTCAAATGTACCTTGGAAAATACTCAGTTGCAGTGTTTCTGGACATATCTGGTGCTGTCGACTGTACTAGGGTTTCGTTTATCCTTGACAGTATAGCGAACCGGCCAATTGCAACGTGTGTCAAGTATTGGCTATCAGAATTGCTTTCAACGGGAAGTATAACAGCTGAATTGGCGGTTGATAGATCCACTGTAAAAGCTTTCCGACGATTTCCCCAAGAAGGCGTGCTATATGCATTTCTGTGGAGCTTGGTGGTTGATGAACTCTTGCAAATCATTAAAAAAGGGTTATATGTGTATGGTACTCTGATGATTTGGCAGTAACGGGGTCCTCAACATCTCTACAGAGTCCAGAATGCCTTAAATAGGATTTTTCTTTTGTGTGAGAGTAGAGGACTAGATGCAGCAAAAAGTAATAGTGTCATTTTCACAAGGAAAAGCAGTATAATTGGGTATAGGCAGTTGATGATTGGTGATATGTGATTCCCATATTGTGTATAATATTTCATTCCATTATTGTGTATAATTCTTAACGCAAGCCAGTATTAATGAATTAGGGTGTTCAGTAAATATGCAATATATTAAATGTTCCTCTCTCATAGCTTCAATTGTAGAACGATCGCTTAATAACTGGCAGATTGAATTTAAGATATCGCCACAACTGGGTATGGTAAGTATCCTAAAATGGTTGAAGGTGCTTCGCCGAATAGCTATCGCTGGGTTTTTGCTTTTCAAAAAATTATGTTTTGTATTTTTGGGTCATTATAAAAATATTAATTATGGTTGGGTTTACCCTAGGTAATAACAACCATTAATTGTTCCTGTGCTGCTGCCTAACTTTTAGTGTACTAAGTCTAACGGCACCGTTACGCTGCTGCATTGCGCACTTCCGAAACGCAATGTCGATATGATCCCCGGATATCCCGTTGATCCCCGCTCAAGGGCGGACCTAACGGACTCACTCGGTCGGTCCCAAGAAGCTACGCATCGTAGCAGCCGTAATGGTGCTTCACAGGCTGTGTTCTGACGTGCGAACTTTGATAATCGGTCGGCTGGCGGTGCCTTCTAGACTTCATCGACGGTGGCAAGGAATTCTTGGGGAAAATTTACGTTGCACGATTTGTATCTACACATCGAGGAATCTGCGAACCATGCTCTTCAGACCTCCATGATGTCAAATCTAAATGCAGGTCGTGGAACGAGACGACGATTTCAAACCTCTTTGATACATGTCGCTACATGAGGCATTAACATCGCGAGAACACGGTGGGTTTTCAATCGTTATATAATGATGCGGTAATCAGATACACGGCTGGTAAAGGAATGAGGCAACACGATTATATAATAAATTCACAACATGAGCATATATTCGTAAACGATGTACAGTACAGTTACCATACACGAGCAATGTCGACAAAATTCAACTAGACAGGCTATAGTAATTCTTGGATCATCGCTTTCGTAATCGAACGTCCAGAGCCGTAGGTTCACGTAATCTCGATCCTAGCGAGTACTTTGACGAAGGTTGAGCTTATTAACTACATGGACTTCGGGTAGCGGGCAGGAAACAGATCGCGAAAGCTAGTTAACCGGGCGCCATTGGAGAAACTAGTCGATAGCAAGGGGGACAGCAATGATAATAACAAAACGCCACTTGCTGGTTGAGGTAAGCTGAAGGCGGCTAGAAAACACAAAAAGATTGGGCCTAGTGTCAAGGTATGCTGCAGAGACGTGAAGATTAGCGGGTGGCTCAGTTACACTTATCCTATTCTACCCGGAATCAAGTACAGTGACAAGGATACAAATAAACGATATATAAAACAATTATACATTGGCGACAACGATAATGGCATTATACAACAAAAACAACGGTACAAATACGACAAGGTACGCCTCTTCTACCGTACGACTCATTCGAATGACGTAACATGACAGTAAGTCTCTGGTTCGATGATATCGTAAGATTCTAAATAGTTGAATTTGCTAGCGCGATACATATTATCAGGTAAAATGATTCAGCTGATGACGGGAGGTGCCGTGGAGACCATTATTATACACGCAAATATATACGCAATCGTTCACGGAAGTTTTAAACATCAATATCATGATAGCGATCTCTTTTATCTTAGCTCAACTAAAACTTATTCGATGGCCAGTTCATCGGGACTTAGGATACCTAGTGTGACTGGCTATGCGTGCCGGTACGGCAAAAGTTAAGTACAATGACAGAGAAGAAAGATGCTGTTACCGATCTGGATTGAAAGTGAAAGGTTGATTTGATTTCCAATATCATTCCGGCGGGGTCGCGAATGGATACGCATTCGGTAACATTATCCTTGCTCGATTACAAATGAGAATGGGAAGTAAAGTTCATATATAGGTTTTGCTGCCCAAACTCGACTCAATTGTGATTGAAAAATATATTATGCACGGCCGCTTCAGTGGCTGCTCTCGTGAACCACTGCGAACCAAGGTCGTACAGTGCGGATGTTCTATTTCTCGTCTCGGGGGTCCCGGTAAAAGTAGATTGGGACTAAACTCTAACTTAAGATTTTCATAACCGTATTTGTTCTGCGAAATATCTTTATTAGTTTTGCACATAATGCATAACTTATCAGACGTGGGGAAATTGATACTTAATTTTTATATGCGAATTGGTGTAAATTTATACAATTATAAGAAAGGGCTGGATCGAAATAGGTCCAGGGAAGGTTACTAAATTAAAAGTTGTGAAGAACCACCTTGAGGTTCGTTAAAGTTCTCATTCTTAGGCTCGGCTCGGTGGAACCGTTTTCTTTGTTCCTAGCAAAAAACGCTGATTATCTCGATCTATTGTACGATTCTCGAATGATAAAATATCGGGTATAACCTTACTAAGAAAAGCGACTTCTTCTCGCGGGGTTCACTTTTCCTGTCCACTCCTAGAATTTCGTTTATGAGAAATGACAGCACGTCTCTGCGTCGCTTCTTAAAGAGTGATTACCGCAAAGCAAAAGTCGGAATATGACCCTGAATCATCCTATGGTACAGATAATACTAATAATTTAAATCACGACTATTGTACAAATTAGTTGTTTGGGTAACTAAATTCCCCTCAAAACTTACGCTAATTTGCTAAGTATCAATCTTACCAAGTTCACAACTTTACGCTTATCTAACGTAATTTTTCTCGTCGCGCTACTCAAGATACTCATAGGAGACAGTAAAAAGGGTAGTTCGAGGTATTTTTCGGCTTGAATATTTACAGGAATTTGACTCGTCAATACGTACCAATATCGGTGGTCCTATACCAGATTACAAGTGATCTTTTATATTCTTTGGTGAAAATTGGTTAAGGTTTAGAGGCGGTGTGTCAGCTCGTAGTTATTAGTATTAACGTTGTCGGGATGTAACTTAGTATTCCAATCATTTGACCTGAAGAAATTTTATAAGACCTTAAGGACCATATTGATCCCTAGGTTCACGAGTGTGCTATATACAAATTTTGTATCCAACTCCGTTAGGAAGGATCTTCGCGCTACCGCAATTATCGGCGGCTGAGTGCGGAAACGCTATATACGAGTCGTCAAAAACCATTCTTTTGGTTCGTCCTATTTGTGATTTCTTAAGCTGATTATTATGCTACTTAAATAGACTTTAACTGAAAACGAGGAGTGCTACGGATAAGCTCGCGAGCGGAACATTACTGAGAAATAACCACTCCGGGGGTATCACAATATCCATGACCTGATTCGGGTTCAATGCTTAAGCTACTTAACTGGCTCTTAATATATTTGTGTGTTCGAACTCTTTTTCTCAAAGGAAATATTTTATTTTCATTGGGTCGCTCGTCATCGCTGCTAAGCGATAATACTAGTGTAGTATCGGGACCCGCATAAAAAGCTGCGATCCGCTTGTTAGGTGATCCCAATGCGACATTTTTGCAAGTTCTCTCTAGCTGTTGCTTAACGTGAATTGTATATCTATGTCATGCGAAGGCATGAGTTCGGGTCATTTTCATATTTAATTAGGGTTGACGTTATAGAGGGCGACGCCTTGTAAACCATCGGTATTTGTCCTAGGGTAAGTAATTTTCAGGTGCGGGAGCTGTCAAATGACGCTGCGCCAGTGTCTCAGTCCTTATGGAGATGTAGTCACGTTCTCATAGTTATTAACGTAGATTTATTCCACGGAACTAACGGTCATTCAAGATAGTCCCTTTGTGTTATGAACCAAATCTATGTTCACAAATTCCCAGTCCGTCGGTTTCGACCGAGGTTCTTAGCCTAGTTAGCAAAATGGTGGGCAACACAAAATTTGGACTTTAAAATTGTGCCAGCCTTTCTCTGTGAAAATTTGCACATAGGTTGGACATGACCTATATACTTGATTTCTGAGTGCCGGGTCATCGGTCCTATCTAAAAGGATTCATCGGGTCAGGACATCGCCGATGTTACTAAAATTTGTATATTAAACTTTGCCACGTGGAACAATGTTTACCAAACACTGGTAAACTACTTATTTGCAGCAACGGCGTATCGGAACTTCGACTCTGATACTACCGGGCTGCACTGATGAATCTGAAATAGGAAATCAAGTGCAAAACTCATACACAAATATACTGGTGAATAAATCAAATTATACCTATGAAACTATGTCTATCTGACTCAATACACTAGTGTAATTTGTACAAAAACCTGAGTGGCTTTTGCTCTGCTCGGGTTTAAATTTGTTATAATTTTTTGAACGAGCCAAAACTTTGCTGCGCTCGATGGCTTAAATGGACCCCATTCGTAAAATAAAATCATCAAAATTTTTGGACTGAGTTTCTGCTTAATTAGCGATTGAAATTTTAGGAGGGGCGACCCCCTTTTGGGTCACCGAGTAAATGTACCTGGTTGAATAAGGCCCTATTTGAAAGATCTAATATGTATGGACAACTTGGCGTGATTTAAACAATTTTTTGATGGGATTTAGCGTTATATTAAATTTGAACTTCAGAACATCTCAATTTCGAGTGACCGATTTATGCCGAGATTTATGAATACAGTTAACCTATCCGGACGTATCTGAATAGGTATAGCTCAGCGATATTCTAGTGAATTTCCTGGAGCGAATTTGAAGTTATCGATTTAAACTCTAAGTGGGGACGCCCCACGTTAGAGTCGACGGGTTCATGGACCCGGCTGCTTACGATTAAATTATAAGGTTATATCTAAAAGTACAATCATCACGTATAAACTATTGATGTTTTTAGCGAAATCTAATATTAAATACGGTATGCGTTTTACTTTATTGTTAATCCCGCCAAAAACAAATTAATAATGCTATACTTACATACTAAATTATATTACTTTATTATTTAATATAAATATTTAATTATGAATAAATTTATAGTTAATAATATTTACTTAATTATAAATTTAGTTTAGTTTTAATATTAAATTTGTAAATAAATACTCCAGACGGCTATTTAAATATATAATTTATGTGATTTTAACATTAACCTTTAATTGGTTAACTGCTTTGTTGACGTAATAAATATATTAATAAAATTTTAATACTAAATTTCTATGCATTTATAGTTATAAACATATACGTATGTAAATACGTACTTATATTTAAACAGGAGACGTCTGTGTAAACAATACGGTGAAACATGGGACGGGAAAGTCCATCCCTCAAACCCTCCAGCCTTGGATTGACTTCCTCCAGCCGAACATTTCAATACGAACACTTAGAGATTCAGGCCAGAATGCAGCCCCTGGGTTATGGAAGAAGTTCGAGACGTTAGAGGCATCGAGCAGGTTCGGTTACTTTTATGGGCAGAGAGGTATATTTCTGTGTGGGGTTAACGATAGGAATGCCTATCGGAAGGGACTGTACCCAAAGTGGACAGTGGGCTCGAACCAGCTCAAATGAAACCTAGAGTCAGGGACCATGAATATGAGATTTAAATGCATAACTATAAAATAAATATTAAAATAACTAACTTTAATATAGCCATATACCCATTTTTTTCTAGTTACTGCCCATTATGCCTTAATCAGTCAGTAGATTCTAATCGCATTTCACGGAAGTCTTATTGAAAAGACTGAAGGATTTTGTCCCAAAATTTGCCAGTGAAAATGAACGCTGATCGCTGATGGTTTACTTTAGTCCTGAAAATTTTCAGTCTTTTCTATGAAAATAAATATGGTAAATTTCATAATTTACTAAATTTATGAATAATTTTCATAAAATTTGCTAAATTATGTTCGCTACAAATTTCAAATGGACATGCCAATTTTTTCCCTAATAGGATAGTTCAGGAGTGTCGTATAGTTACACTTGGAAATGCGCAGGTGGGAATGGTAAGTCCAATACCCACAAAACGGCCAGCCGTATATAATACGTATATACAGCGAGACAATACAATTTCGAACCAATGCAATAATCATCATATACAACAAATAAGTTAAATGGGTCGGCCGAGTTGAGTGAGGTAATTCGTCGTTCTAGAAATTGTGAGGGCGGGGAGTGAGAAACCTGCCGTTTTTCGGTTCCGTCTGGTTAATGCCCTTCTGACAAAATCTTGGGTTCCCCTGGTACGCCGCCTCTTAGCAAATTTTTTTGTATTTAACCGGTCCACAGTACATAAAATTTGATCAAAATTTGCACTAAAATGCCTTCATGAAGCCAAAAATTTCTCAAGCTTCAAAATCACTTTTCCTCTCCATTAAAAGCGTTTTGTCCGTGTTTCTGAAACGATTCCTTACCGATTTTCTCTTGGCAAAATGCCCCCTGGCAAAATCGAGTGCCCCGGTTCGGTTCATGCCCCCTAGCAAAATTTTCAGCGAATGGAGAGCCCAGTACCGTATCGGTCCGACCCATTTAGTTTATTCGTTGTATATTGACGATTATTGCATTGGTTCGGAAATTGTATTGTCTCGCTGTATATACGTATTATATACGGCTGGCCGTGTTTGGTGGGGTATTTTGGGGTACCTTACCATTCCCGACCTGCGCATTTTCCAAGTGTAAGCTATTGCGACTCCTGAACTTATCCTATTAGGGAAAAATCTGGCATGTCCCTGCATTTGAGGAATTTGTAGCGAACAGTAATTCAGCAAATTTTATGAAAATTATTCATAAATTTAGTAAATTATGAAATTTACCAGTATTTATTTTCATAGAAAAGACTGAAAATTTTCAGGACTAAAGTAAACCATCAGCGATCAGCGTTTCATTTTCACTGGCAAATTTTGGGACAAAATCCTTCAGTCTTTTCAATAAGACTGGTTCCGTGCAAATGCGATTAGAATCTACTGACTGATTAAGGCATAATGGGCAGTAACTAGAAAAAAATGGGTATATGGCTATATTAAAGTTAGTTATTTTAATATTTATTTTATAGTTATGCATTTAAATCTCATATTCATGGTCCCTGGACTCTAGGGTTTCATTTGAGCTGGGTTCGAGCCCACTGTGCCACTTTGGGTACAGTACCCTTTTTCCCGATAGGCATTCCTATCGTTAACCCCGACACAGAAATATACCTCTCTGCCCATAAAAGGTAACCCGAACCTGCTCGATGCCTCTAACGTCCTCGAACTTCTTACCATAAGCCCAGGGGCTCGCATTCTTGGCCTGAATCTCTAAGTGTTGCGTATTGAAATGTTCGGCTGGAGGAGCCGAGTCCGAATCCAAGGCTGGAGGCGTTTGAGGGATTGGGACACCTTTGCCGTGCCCCGTTCCCATGTTTTCCACCGTATTGTTTACACAGACGTCTGCCTGTTTAAATATAAGTACGTATTTACATACGTATATGTTTATAACTATAAATGCATAGAAATTTAGTATTAAAATTTTATTAATATATTTATTACGTCAACAAAGCAGTTAACCAATTAAAGGTTAATGTTAAAATCACATAAATTATATATTTAAATAGCCGTCTGGAGTATTTATTTACAAATTTAATATTAAAACTAAACTAAATTTATAATTAAGTAAATATTATTAACTATAAATTTATTCATAATTAAATATTTATATTAAATAATAAAGTAATATAATTTAGTATGTAAGTATAGCGTTATTAATTTGTTTTTGGCGGGATTAACAATAAAGTAAAACGCATACCGTATTTAATATTAGATTTCGCTAAAAACATCAATAGTTTATACGTGATGATTGTACTTTTAGATATAACCTTATAATTTAATCGTAAGCAGCCGGGTCCATGAACCCGTCGACTCTAACGTGGGGCGTCCCCACTTAGAGTTTAAATCGATAACTTCAAATTCGCTCCAGGAAATTCACTAGAATATCGCTGAGCTATACCTATTCAGATACGTCCGGATAGGTTAACTGTATTCATAAATCTCGGCATAAATCGGTCACTCGAAATTGAGATGTTCTGAAGTTCAAATTTAATATAACGCTAAATCCCATCAAAAAATTGTTTAAATCACGCCAAGTTGTCCATACATATTAGATCTTTCAAATAGGGCCTTATTCAACCAGGTACATTTACTCGGTGACCCAAAAGGGGGTCGCCCCTCCTAAAATTTCAATCGCTAATTAAGCAGAAACTCAGTCCAAAAATTTTGATGATTTTATTTTACGAATGGGGTCCATTTAAGCCATCGAGCGCAGCAAAGTTTTGGCTCGTTCAAAAAATTATAACAAATTTAAACCCGAGCAGAGCAAAAGCCACTCAGGTTTTTGTACAAATTACACTAGTGTATTGAGTCAGATAGACATAGTTTCATAGGTATAATTTGATTTATTCACCAGTATATTTGTGTATGAGTTTTGCACTTGATTTCCTATTTCAGATTCATCAGTGCAGCCCGGTAGTATCAGAGTCGAAGTTCCGATACGCCGTTGCTGCAAATGTGATAGTAAGTTTACCAGTGTTTGGTAAACATTGTTCCACGTGGCAAAGTTTAATATACAAATTTTAGTAACATCGGCGATGTCCTGACCCGATGAATCCTTTTAGATAGGACCGATGACCCGGCACTCAGAAATCAAGTATATAGGTCATGTCCAACCTATGTGCAAATTTTCACAGAGAAAGGCTGGCACAATTTTTAGAGAGTCCAAATTTTGTGTTTGCCCACCATTTTGCTAACTTAGGCTAAGAACCTCGGTCGAAACCGACGGACTGCGGAATTTGTGAACATAGATTTGGTTACATAACACAAAGGGACTATGCTTGCAATGACCGTTAGTTCCGTGGAATAAATCTACGTTAATAACTATGAGAACGTGACTACATCTCCATAAGGACTGAGACACTGGCGCAGCGTCATTTTGACAGCTCCCGCACCTGAAAATTACTTACCCTAGGACAAATACCGATGGTTTACAAGGCGTCGCCCTCTATAACGTCAACCCTAATTAAATATGAAAATGACCCGAACTCATGCCTTCGCATGACATAGATATACAATTCACGTTAAGCAACAGCTAGAGAGAACTTGCAAAAATGTCGCATTGGGATGCACCTAACAAGCGGATCGTCAGCTTTTTATGCGGGTCCCGATACTACACTAGTATTATCGCTTAGCAGCGATGACGAGCGACCCAATGAAAATAAAATATTTCCTTTGAGAAAAAGAGTTCGAACACACAAATATATTAAGAGCCAGTTAAGTAGCTTAAGCATTGAACCCGAATCAGGTCATGGATATTGTGGATACCCCCGGAGTGGTTATTTCTTCAGTAATGTTCCGCTCGCGAGCTTATCCGTAGCACTCCTCGTTTTCAGTTAAAGTCTATTTAAGTAGCATAATAATCAGCTTAAGAAATCACAAATAGGACGAACCAAAAGAATGGTTTTTGACGACTCGTATATAGCGTTTCCGCACTCAGCCGCCGATAATTGCGGTAGCGCGAAGATCCTTCCTAACGGAGTTGGATACAAAATTTGTATATAGCACACTCGTGAACCTAGGGATCAATATGGTCCTTAAGGTCTTATAAAATTTCTTCAGGTCAAATGATTGGAATACTAAGTTACATCCCGACAACGTTAATACTAATAACTACGAGCTGACACACCGCCTCTAAACCTTAACCAATTTTCACCAAAGAATATAAAAGATCACTTGTAATCTGGTATAGGACCACCGATATTGGTACGTATTGACGAGTCAAATTCCTGTAATATTCAAGCCAAAAATACCTCGAACTACCCTTTTTACTCTCCTATGAGTATCTTGAGTAGCGCGACGAGAAAAATTACGTTAGATAAGCGTAAAGTTGTGAACTTGGTAAGATTGATACTTAGCAAATTAGCGTAAGTTTTGAGGGGAATTTAGTTACCCAAACAACTAATTTGTACAATAGTCGTGATTTAAATTATTAGTATTATCTGTACCATAGGATGATTCAGGGTCATATTCCGACTTTTGCTTTGCGGTAATCACTCTTTAAGAAGCGACGCAGAGACGTGCTGTCATTTCTCATAAACGAAATTCTAGGAGTGGACAGGAAAAGTGAACCCCGCGAGAAGAAGTCGCTTTTCTTATAAGGTTATACCCGATATTTTATCATTCGAGAATCGTACAATAGATCGAGATAATCAGCGTTTTTTGCTAGGAACGAAGAAAACGGTTCCACCGAGCCGAGCCTAAGAATGAGAACTTTAACGAACCTCAAGGTGGTTCTTCAACTTTTAATTTAGTACCTTCCCTACCTATTTCGATCCAGCCCTTTCTTATAATTGTATAAATTTACACCAATTCGCATATAAAAATTAAGTATCAATTTCCCCACGTCTGATAAGTTATGCATTATGTGCAAAACTAATAAAGATATTTCGCAGAACAAATACGGTTATGAAAATCTTAAGTAGGTTTAGTCCCATCTACTTTTACCGGGACCCCCGAGACGAGAAATAGAACATCCGCACTGTACGACCTTGGTTCGCAGTGGTTCACGAGAGCAGCCACTGAAGCGGCCGTGCATAATATATTTTTCAATCACAATTGAGTCGAGTTTGGGCAGCAAAACCTATATATGAACTTTACTTCCCATTCTCATTTGTAATCGAGCAAGGATAATGTTACCGAATGCGTATCCATTCGCGACCCCGCCGGAATGATATTGGAAATCAAATCAACCTTTCACTTTCAATCCAGATCGGTCAGCATCTTTCTTCTCTGTCATTGTACTTAACTTTTGCCGTACCGGCACGCATAGCCAGTCACACTAGGTATCCTAAGTCCCGATGACTGGCCATCGAATAAGTTTTAGTTGAGCTAAGATAAAAGAGATCGCTATCATGATATTGATGTTTAAAACTTCCGTGAACGATTGCGTATATATTTGCGTGTATAATAATGGTCTCCACGCACCTCCCGTCATCAGCTGAATCATTTTACCTGATAATATGTATCGCGCTAGCAAATTCAACTATTTAAATCTTACGATATCATCGAACCAGAGACTTACTGTCATGTTACGTCATTCGAATGAGTCGTACGGTAGAAGAGGCGTACCTTGTCGTATTTGTACCGTTGTTTTTGTTGTATAATGCCATTATCGTTGTCGCCAATGTATAATTGTTTTATATATCGTTTATTTGTATCCTTGTCACTGTACTTGATTCCGGGTAGAATAGGATAAGTGTAACTGAGCCACCCGCTAATCTTCACGTCTCTGCAGCATACCTTGACACTAGGCCCAATCTTTTTGTGTTTTCTAGCCGCCTTCAGCTTACCTCAACCAGCAAGTGGCGTTTTGTTATTATCATTGCTGTCCCCCTTGCTATCGACTAGTTTCTCCAATGGCGCCCGGTTAACTAGCTTTCGCGATCTGTTTCCTGCCCGCTACCCGAAGTCCATGTAGTTAATAAGCTCAACCTTCGTCAAAGTACTCGCTAGGATCGAGATTACGTGAACCTACGGCTCTGGACGTTCGATTACGAAAGCGATGATCCAAGAATTACTATAGCCTGTCTAGTTGAATTTTGTCGACATTGCTCGTGTATGGTAACTGTACTGTACATCGTTTACGAATATATGCTCATGTTGTGAATTTATTATATAATCGTGTTGCCTCATTCCTTTACCAGCCGTGTATCTGATTACCGCATCATTATATAACGATTGAAAACCCACCGTGTTCTCGCGATGTTAATGCCTCATGTAGCGACATGTTATCAAAGTGGTTTGAAATCGTCGTCTCGTTCCACGACCTGCATTTAGATTTGACATCATGGAGGTCTGAAGAGCATGGTTCGCAGATTCCTCGATGTGTAGATACAAATCGTGCAACGTAAATTTTCCCCCAGAATTCCTTGCCACCGTCGATGAAGTCTAGAAGGCACCGCAGCCGACCGATTATCAAAGTTCGCACGTCAGAACACAGCCTGTGAAGCACCATTACGGCTGCTACGATGCGTAGCTTCTTGGGACCGACCGAGTGAGTCCGTTAGGTCCGCCCTTGAGCGGGGATCAACGGGATATCCGGGGATGATATCGAGGCATTGCGTTTCGGAAAGTGCGCAATGCAGCAGCGTAACGGTGCCGTTAGACTTAGTACAGTAAAAGTTAGGCAGCAAGGCACAGGAACAATTGATGGTTGTTATTACCTAGAGTAAACCCAACCATAATTAATATTTTTATAATGACCGAAAAATACAAAACATAATTTTTTGAAAAGCAAAAACCCAGCGATAGCTATTCGGCGAGGCACCTTCAACCATTTTAGGATACTTACCATACCCAGTTGTGGCGATATCTTAAATTCAATCTGCCAGTTATTAAGCGATCGTTCTACAAATTGAAGCTATGAGAGAGGAACATTGAAATATATTGCATATTTACTGAACAACCTGAATTCATTAATACTGGCTTGCGTTAAGAATTATACACAATAATGGAATGAAATATTATACACAATATGGGAATCACATATCACCAATCATCAACTGCCTATACCCAATTATACTGCTTTTCCTTGTGAAAATGACACTATTACTTTTGCTGCATCTAGTCCTCTACTCTCACACAAAGAAAAATCCATCGAAGGCATTCTGGGAATTTATAGTGTCAGGACCCCGTTACTGCCAAATCATCAGAGTACCATACACATATAACCCTTTTTTAATGATTTGCAGATAGTTCATTTATAGGTCATATCAAAAGTCGTATAAAAATGCATAGGATGCCTCCCGGAAGTCTTGTCGGAAAGCTTTTACAGTGGATCCATCAGTCTCGTTATTTTAGCTGCTATGCTTCCCGTTGAAAGCAATTCTAAGAGCAAATATTGACACACATTGCAATTGGTCCATTCTGTATACTGTCAAGGATAAAAGAAACCCTAGTTCAGCCAAATCTCCCGATATATCCAGAAAACTGCAACTGAATATTTGCCGAGGTTCTCATTTGACGTTCAATCCAAGATGCCGTCAACTGAAGAGTCAAGATGGCACTTCTACCTGGTTGCATTTCTGATTTTCATGTAGGGAGCCCCCTTTAAAACTTCATTTCTTATATAAATTTTTATAATCTTTTCCAATGTTTTCAACAAAAACGACGAAAGGCTTATCGGACGATACGACTTAGAGTGGGTATAGTCGTCTTCGCCTGGTTTTGGAATAAAAATCATTTTACTTTGTCTCCATGACTGAGCTATATGGCCTAGTCGGAGACAGGATCTATAGATAGTTACCAAAATATCTGCAACAGAATCGGATAAATCATATCCGGACCCGGTACTTTATAAGCACTAAAGCTTCTTACTGATTCAATCACCTTGTTCTGATTAATCATATTCTCAAATCCACCTCAATTCGGCTTGTTTATAGTAGGCCTATTCCTATCAACAAAATTAACCCCATCATCGGCCTCACACCCTGGTGGTACGTGAGTACGCATCATTACTTTCAAAACCTCTTCATCTCGATATCCACGAAAAATCCATTTCCGTCTCTGATCCTACCCAAACTTTTTCATAATCTTGTTTATTCTATTTCCGGAACCGAATGAATCGATTTACAGAATTTCCTCCATGTTTCCAATTTTCTATCTTTAATCAGGTGCTTTTGCTGATTTCGCAACATCCTATAGTTATTCCACGATCTCAGATATTTAACCGCCATTCTGTAAACTTTCATAACTTTTTTCTTAGTTCTAGCTAACGTCTCGTTCCACCATCTATTGCGATTCGCCCGATTAGATTTCATCAGACAATTCTTTTCCTGTGCAGGTATAGGTGTGCTAGTTAATTTCATCACAATAATGTCAATATCTTGATAATCTCAATAATATTTAGCCCAATTCAGCATATATAATTTCCTCTACTCTTCCTTTATGCGAATTCCAGCGTAACTTCTTAATATTAAATTCAGGTTTCCCACCTTTAACAGAATTCACAACAATTATGAACGGAATGACCCTGTGATCCGATCCAGAATTTCTATTAGTACTTCCCAACTAGAGATATACTGTTCGATTAAAATACTGTTTAATGTAAAATCGATAACTTCTCGTCTATTGCGAATCACAAAACTTGGCTAAAATTTATGAGTCGCAATAGACGAGAAGGTATCGATCTTTTCCCTGATTAACAATCCAAAGATTGGTAATCAAGAGAAAGGCCGCCAGTTCCTCACCTCTGCTATTAGTGTTGCTACTTGCTGCTATCTTATGAGCATTGACATCACAACCTATTATCAATTCTGTTGCCTTATTTTAGCAAAAATTTGCCAAATCCTTCAGTTTTTCCCCGGGAGCCTCTCGCTCTCATCATAAGGGAAACACATAGATTCTAGGTAGAGGCCCCGCATTCCGCCATTAATTTTGATACACAGCAGAATTTTTTTATCACAGCAGAATTCTGACCTTTTACTCTCTCAAGTTTGGCCGTAGCACCCCCACGCCCACGATAACCGGCTCCTGAATCAGTGCAACGGCCGGAACCTGGGCCAATCTAATTTTTGTTTCTAGTTCAGTTTTACCAGCTCTAGAATGCTGGCAGTTAATCTGATATGTGGTCAGGGGAGCTTCACCGCGATTAGCTCTATCTGCCATCATATGGTCATATTTAGTAATTCGAGCTACTCGATCCGTAATCATGTTTTGCCAGGTGTATCCGAGGGCCGGACCACATATATTTCCTTAAATCTGGTTTTAGTTGGGGTTGTTCTATCAATCTGAACGCCCCACAACATAATCAATTAACTATTGGAGGCTGGGACTAGCGGGATGATTCTCCGAATCGGAATCCAGAGCGCCATCCTGTTCCGAGCCAACTCTGATTTCAGGGTCAAAAAACTGGATGTAAGTCATTTCATATCTTAGTCTGTTCCCTTTGGCCCGAATGACCTCCCGGATTTCAGGAGCCAACCTGAAGCCAAAGAGACGGCCATGTTGTCTATTCTTTGAAAAGTAGGAACCCAGTCTTGAACATTAAGTTCAACCGGGTTCCTACAGTCAATCTTTCTTTTAATCACTTCATGGTCTTCAGGTGGCCGCCTTCTGCGCGCATCGGAAACAAAGCAGAGCACTTTAACAGCCTCCAACTCAAAGGCAAGTAAAACTTCTCTCTGAGGAGCCCCTGAGAGGCATTCATTTTTTCCACAGTCCTCTTGACAAAGTCCAATGTTACCTGATTATTGCATGTGATCTTGAAAAAGCCTTTGCTAATACCAGAGTCTTCGAAGTCCAGTTCCCTCTTCAGTGGGTCACCCTCAATGGCATCCACCAAGGCAAGGGAGAAGTCCTCCGCTTCCTTTTCGGGAATCATCTTTCGGACATTGCCTTATCAACAATGAGAACACTCAGTGCGCATGCTGGCGCCATTCTCTCTTACGAACCCACCTTCGTAGGAGGTGTGGGTTTTTCAGTCTTTTACCCTGTGTTTCAGCCCTCCGGGTGATGCCCCTCCGCTTTTCTTTCTTCTTTTCCTGTTTTTTGGCAGCTCCAGGCTGTCCATGTAATTTTGGAGCCGGGCTTTCCCTTTGCCACTGAAGCCTTGGGGTCCCGACACCATAGCTGTCTTGAACTGTTTCATCTTCAGTTCAACGTTCTTTCTTGACTTTATAATGGTCTCCCAGATGCCATAGGCATGAAAATACGTTTTTACTCTTATAATAGAACAGAATAAATATAAGTTGGTATAAAGTTAAAAATGGTATAATAGTTTCAGTGTTGAATTAATGTCAGCATAGCCCTATAAACATCAAACGTAAGTTGTTGATGTCTCCATAAGAAAAAACTAATCTCCGTTTGTTGCCATGTTTATTGTTGAAAGCTTCTGCAATTTCAGCCTAACAAGCATAAGAATAAATTCACTTCTACATCACTTCACATACTGTTAAATCACACGTGGACTGAATCCTTCAATACAATAAATTTATTACTGTATTCAATTCAACATTCACTTCATTTTAAGGTCTTGCAATTATTTTTACAAAAAGAATGATAGGGAAAAATCTAACATATGTCGGTAATCAGAATGTTCACCGACGAGTGCTGAATTTCTAGTATGTTATTATAACATGCCAACTTGTTTCAATTCTATCTTTGTCAAAACCACCAATTACACAAAAAATTTAGCGTTGCGTTGCTGAATTTAGTTTACAAAAAACTTATTTATAGATCGAAAGACTTCTTTATGAAATAATTCCTAAAAACTTTTAATATGTGTTGTCCACAACAATTAAGTTTATAATGGCCACTGCTAAAGTGTGGTAAGAGAATGAAGCATTAGTCAATATGAAAAAAGTGTTGTAACTTGATTTGGTGAACACGTTATTAATTCAAAAATGTAAACTACTAAATTTAAGCTCATGTATAAAAACACACCTGACATAAAGAGCTAAGGCGACTGCAAAAATATATACATATTTCTTAAGCATAACAAAATGTAAGTCGGAATAATAACAAACCAAGAAGCAAACATACACAAAGAATAAGTTTACAAAACCAGAATATCAACAACACACTAATACACATAAAACATCATTTGACATTTTAAAAATTCACAGAGAGCTATAAAAAATATAATATTAGTATAATTTTGAGGAGTGATTTTTGCGTTGTACGACACCTAATACTGATATTATCTGATGCATACCACGCAAATGCAATTGCTTTTACTGTAATTAGCAACCCCTAAAACCTATAGACACGATCGATTGACCTACATATGTATATTGAGAAGTTTCGTAATTTGACTATTTTAAATGCCAAAATTTTACCAAATTCAGCTTCAACACCGTCCCGCAGGGTTAGATAACCCAGCTGATATAACACAAATGAAACCAACTTGCTTAACAGGTTAAATATTCTTATAATCCAATAGTTCACCCCAACAAGCAAAAAACTTGCTTTTCAAAAACTGTTGAAATTATCACTTTTTTGAAGTATTTTCAATCTTGGAGTGATAGCTCGAAAACAGATAACGGATAATGTTAAATACATAATGTACATCATGTTAAAACAGTGAACATTGTTGTGTTAGTTTACCAAAATACAGCAAAAATAATCCGTTATTCACCAGCAGCTAGCTTCATTTCATCGTCAACAATTGGCAAATCGCCCAGCGCTTAACAAACCAGAGTGCATAACACTCTGGATATCATATTGATTCGTACAGTATTCAGCTGTCTCCAACCTAAAAATCAGACATACAACTATAACTTCTCTGCAAAGTGCTCCTCGTCCGTACTATACATGAAATATTTCAAATATAGTAGTATTTCGGTGGAACACACAACTATTTTTATTGAACAAATCGTTTATAACAGTCAAAGCCAAGCGCTACCTAAAATAATGGCATTACCATAACAAAATATGATATATGAACTAAATGAACAATTTTAAAACTTAATAGCAGTGATTCAGTTTTCTCCCGTCAAAGAAAACAAAGCAATAAACTACATCCAGAGCCGATGATACTCTCAAAATTCTTGCCACCAAATATAGAACACCCCATGTTCCTGAAGGTCGAACGTCTTTGTTAAATGAAAAATTTTCAATAAACACAATGATAAAGACAACAAACTTAGAAAAGATGCAAACAATACAATACAAGCTTCTCTATCATATACCGCTTAACATTAACAACACGAAAATTCCATATTATGTATCCGACCAGACGCGCTTCCCTAATATCCACAAAGCGCCGCGAAAATTTTTTAAATTTCTAATCGAGCCGAATACTTCCATCAAATTAGTGACGATCTGTGAACGCATATCCGGAAAACGATTTATTGCTTCACGCACGAAAACCAGGACATCGTTTGCTGCGAGTTCGCTTGAATCGCCTGTAACAAAACATAATATGTGTGAAATATTTCATGTCATTTCTATGTTAGCACTCATATGGCTAAAGTATTAATGCAGAATATCTTTGTTTGTTACATGCTGTTTATTGATAAACAATGATAACATAAAACGAAGTAACTTAAGATCTCAATCTTACGTTAGGACATTGTTTGCGATCGCTTAACTGCCATTAAACTTTTCTATGAAATGTGCTCTCTCAAGCGTACATACATTTACTTGTAAATAAGAGCTAATTTGGTTTCAAGCATTATGTCTTACATTACTGTAAACTGTGATGTGTCCAAGAGCCAGTGCTCTTGGTGTGTTTATAACAATAAGATGCGTATACAGAATATGAAATAGTGCATATACGCCAGCTTTGTTCTATCTTTAAATAAAATTACTATCCTGCAACATCAAAAAGCTTAAGGCAACTCTGGCACGAACCTAAAACGCCACGA
>JASANE010015617.1:0-19418 GCA_030248225.1 Trileptium ribeirensis
CCAGCGAACAAAGCGATATTTTCATAATGAACTGAGTTTCTCTGCTTTAATCTTTAAATATTGTCAACAAACTAGCGGCATATTTTTGTTGAACAGTGTCGCTACTAACGGCATTGTGTGTAAGGTTTGGTAACAGTATAATTTATATTTGGGTCCACGTTAGAACTTTGCATGCGAATGTAAGGTGGAACTTCAACTATTTTTCAAACATGAAGTCCAAGCACCAGATACATGTTTACTGGAAAACCAGTAAAATTATGTATGCTTTGCGGAGCTTCCATCTGTCAACTCTCTATATTCAGTGTAAAAATTCGAACTGTGTTATTGGATCGCACTGTTAAGCATTCGGCAGCTGTGACAAAAACAACTCTATCTCATTGGCAATATATTTAATGAGATGTTATGCCTGAGTGTGGTCGCACATGACATTTTGTGACGATCGGAATCACTTCAGCTAAGCATAATATAGCACAGACACGATGCGACATGCGCCGCTGTGCATACCTCTTTCATAGTTTTTTAACGATTCAAGTTGAAATGACTTCAAATTGATTCAAAAGCTTCAGCTTTACCGATTACTTTTTGTCTAACCCTAGCAACGAAATTACAATAGTTATTCGCCCACGGTTATACATAAAGATATAGAGCGAAAAGTGCATAACACAATGTTGAAAACCTGGCAACAGTTGTTGGTATATTGACGATTAACCGTATTTCAGCCAATTTACAAATACTACACAATACAGATGCAACTAAAAGACACTGATAACCCAGAGTTAAATGGTTTATAGCATGACAAAATATGCAACCCAATGAAAAATGTGTATTTCTATATAATACATGATAGAAAAGGTTTCTGTGTGAGAGCATTTGATGACAACATGATTGCGAGGCCCAAGCCATGCTGCGGGGCGTAACATAACATCTTTAAATAGAACAGCTGAGTGAAAAGTGGTTGGTGGCTGCAACCCTGTACTCATATAAGAACTTTAGTTTAAGCTAAAGCTCTGGCTCAAGCTTAACGTATTGAGAACGCAGAACCTGCATATAGTATACACTCTACAGTATGTCTTTCTATTGGGAGATGATTAAAACTTTGCTGACTAGCTTTGTTGGTTTGATATTTTGCAAAGCTGACAGCTCGATTACATTGTCGCGCAACGAACAGTCACCAACGGTACGTTGAAAGCAAGTGCCCAGTTTGGTTAGCCTGTCTATTGGAAAAAATTGCGTGACATAAAAAAGTTGCAGTTCAATATCACTGGCGCTGAATACAGGAGCTAAAAACGCAAGGCATATTACTGTCTCAGCATGTGTTTAACGCGTTTTGATTTCTAGTTAGAAAAATATGTAGAAATGACAACAGCGAAATGCTATATTTATCAGGAATTATTGCCGCACGGAGAAGAACTGTCTTTTAAGCATATACCATATCAAACACTCTGCGAAATTTACAAGAAAATATGTTTATTATTTTTAACAGAATTATGACTTTTTGTTACTTTTCATTTTAAGCACTGAGTTCCAAATGGCTGGTGCTGACACATTTTTGAGTTAAAATATCATATACAAAAACTTCAAGTTGGGGATTGTATGTGACAATCATTTTATTGGTTACTGTGTTCCAACTAATGATATATAGTCCAGCTCAACAGTTCTAGTCGTATGCACCTTTACTTAAACCAAGTATTCTTGATCTTGATCATAGGTTCAAACTATGGAACATTGTATATAACACCGTTTTACGAAGCTGTAGTTGCCAAGCAACAATATTAGTATAACTTACCTATAAATTAACATATGTAACAGTGAAATAAGATTACGGTCGATGTTATAAACTGAATGAAATTCTATGATTATACTAATTGCAGCTTGCACAGAATATTCTCAATATTCTTTGTTAGAAGAACGACATAGTACCATGTCTAAGGAAAAAAGAAAACATAGTCAATTTAGTACTATATGCAATTGTAATGCTATAAGTATAAAGGTATCGTTCAGTAATATCATGGTTTGCTACAAAAGGTTTCTTAGATTAGAGAACGATCAAGTTTACCGGATGGAAATGAATACGCAACGCTCGAAACATGCGCTTATTTTCATTCAGATCACTTGCCTTATGACATGCTTTCATCTCCTATTACCAAAAACCGGTAGCATTCGCTAAATGTGCACGTTCGAAGTTTAAATTGAGTAGTAGATAGTGACTAAATTGGCTAAAACTCAGATACGCTATTTATGAGTGTGCCAATGTTTGCAATGAATGTCGTTCTGAATTTCCAACAGCAACTCGATTCCGAGAGAAATACCTCCTCGCTTGTTTGTTTGATTGAACTAATAGTTAACGTTGAAACACCATTGGCACAGGCAATAAGTATAGTCATAGAATATAGAGTATATAGAACACCGATAAGAGTTTGTCGTGGATATAACAGGAGGCTAGCACTTTAAATAGCATTAATAATAGAGATTTTCTATTTTGTTTTCACATAACAAATCAGCACTGCATTACAGTGTTACGGAATCAGTTTTCACCTACAAAAAACAAGGAATAATAGAAATGTAAAAATGGACCTGATTGCCGGCACTGCCGACGATTAAAGGCTGCAAATCAGGGGCAATTTGCCCTCAGTCTGAGCACAGTGTAAAATAACAAGAGTGCAAACTAACCAATATTTACGAACTTTATATATAGTTATATACAATATTATGACTTATCGCAAGTGCGAAAAAGGTAGGGTGTGATGTCACAAGTGCGGACCCACTTACTAACTGGAAATAAGGTTTGAAAAAACACAATAAATCCTGGAATTAGCACTGCTAATTTTTTGGAAAAAAACAGTATTTGTCCAGCGAACATAACAATTGGCAGAAGAATAGCATTTGGGCTAATAGGTTAAGATATAAAGTCAGTGTCTGTGGGCCTCTCACAGCCGAAACTTGGATAAGCTGGATATATATCCAAACATATTTATTTCATAAACATATATCCTGATTTGCAGGTCTTGTCTTTTATAGTCGTTGGCTATATGGCGTCTAATATTGCAGTTTCCACCGTTCTTACAAATAAAAAGTTGTATTCAAACTTTTACTAGGTGTTATTTTATTGTAATGTTTGAGCTGTGTGTCAAAACGGTCAAAAACTGAGTGTACTACAAAACTATATGTATTATCTTTCGGTACAAAAATGCGAACAACATAGATAGTCAGAAGCAATGTTTTTGAACAAAATTCGGAAATATGTCGCTGTTACTATTTATGGCTTTCTCAATAGTGGGTTTTTGCCCTCAAGTTTTCTTTGAGTATACGTCTGCGCCTTCTGTAATAATCCGATCGTGTTGAGCTCAGCTGTATCTCAGAATTGTCTTCAAAATAGGGCTAAATACAATTTCAGAGTCAGGACCAAGTTACCTGTTGCTTGCTGTCAACTGTATATTTGCAATGAATACTCCGAGTTGGTTTGTGCGCAGCTAAATTTAAAATATCTCTACTAATCATCCAATTTCGCAATACCCGCTGTGGTATTGATATCCCTAGTTTAAGCGCTACATCATATAATATTATATAACATTATAACATTGCAATGTGACGCGGTGAAATTTTAATTCCGATCTTCACTTAGTATACCCGTAATCTCGCATTACAGTTCTTCGGCCGCTTCTGTATGGCGATAAGGCGGCAACGCGCGAAACTAAACCGCTGCTTATATCAATAATTAAGATTATTAAAAGTAATAACAATGAGTGTGAGTAGGTGAGTATCCATCATGATATATCACTTCGACTCCTAAGTAGCTTTTAAGACACACTTATGCACATACAGTAGGACCAAAGCGAAAACAATTTCATGGCCTTATAACCGAGACAGAATTATCACGCGCTACATGATAACAAGATGTATGCAATAACTGATAAATGATACTACAAGATAACTGATGAATCCTAGCTTTATGTTTAAATACGACATACGCAGGATTGATTACTCAAGGTTGAGCAGCGTTAAGAAATAATTTCGTGCATTTGGCAAATCATAGCATTCATTAAATAACGTCGAAATCATAATCAAAATAATTCGCCGTCCTCGTAATTAAGGAAATTCTATCTCATTAGCGAAGCTTTATTTTTTAAAGATAATATTTTTACATACGCCTACTATGTAAATCATTCATAAATACAACAGCTTATAACAATATTTGGTAATGCAACATTCATAGTAAGGTTAGTAAGTACAAGAAACATCACAGATGGTGAGTCTCAAAATTCGCACATTAGCTGTATAACTGTGGCCAATATTAACTTGTGTAACAACTGCCAATGCTGGATGTATATTGCCTATCATTAATATGCCTTCATCAACAAGCAGATAGATTTTGCCGATCCTCGGTTGTTGAATTATGATATCACCAAGTATTTCCATCAATAAATAAGTAATAAGTAAATAAGTAAGTAAGTGAGATAAATAGTAACTGATACCAGCTCCCACTACTGACGATTGTTTACGTTATAAAGGATTCCATATGTAGGTTTTGTCCCCTGCGTGTTTCTGCTATCGATTATACGGTGTCTTGGACACCATCGTGTTACTGATGGCATTGTAAGATAGGAAGTGTAGTGTCAGTAACCGTATAGCGTAGACTGCACCATAAAATTTATAAAATTTTATATGGTATCAGCTGCACAATGTTGATCTTTACATACCTTATAAAATGTGTTTGTTTGTTGTCCTTGACACTGTCAGTAATAAACGATAAGTAGATTTAGACACTGTAGTTAAGTTGATGTTATGCGGAGCGTATGTCATACACCATCTATTTCATTATATAGTGGTATAAACCGTATATCGCTGGATGGTATGGCGTAGACCATTGGGAGGCAAAACTTCCTCATGAGGTTATTCTATAACGTAAATGACGCATTCATACTGAAATATTTTTAAAATTCATTAATAAGCTATAGCTTTCGCTAGATGTTATATTAGCTTTTCTCCGAGCTCATATACATGTTCTAGTGATCACATTTTTTATCACCCCAGCTCTATCACGTACTTATTATAGATTTCTATATTCTTCAGAAGTGTTTCAAATCTGCTCAACTTAATGGGGAGAAGGTGCTAAAGCCCCGTTTTTGTCATTACCTCACAGAGTAGTCGAAAATATGCCACTTGCATCTTGGAAACGTCACCGTGCGCGTAACTATATTATGGGTGGCTATATAAGAGCAACATGAACGTTGTCTTTTGCTCAAGTATATTTTGGGGCACAAGAACGTTAGAACCCGCAAAATCTTGCTTGTGACACCTGCGCCGATAACGCCTATGCCTATAAAAATGCGAAGTCGCGAGACTTTGGACAATGTCTGTCGACAGGGCTCTATTTCAGGTATCTAGGTATATACGCGATATTCCAGCAGAGTTATACACTTATAATGTTATAATCGAATATTTTTTTATTACTGACGCAATAGTTGTCGCCGCGATGAATCGGCAAACATTTTCTTTAAATATATGGAAGTCACCTATAATAACAGTTTTCAGTTCAAGGAACAGCAGTTTTATTGTGTTGTCAGGACAAATGTGATAAAAGCAAGAACAGTTGACAGTATCCGTACCATAGACACTATATTAAAACAAATAAGTCTCTGAAGAAGCGTTAAACAGCGAAATATGTTTATAAACACTCAAGCTACGTAATATCTAATCTTTTCTGTTTTGAGTGAAACCATCGAATGCCGTCTGCTGGATGAACGGTATCTGTTTATACGTGCACATGTTACAAGCCTAATGATTCGCCGTAATTAGCCGCCTTTTCGTCAGCAATTAAATCAATGAATAGCTGTGAAAATATTACGGATAATACATTCGGTATCGCGGTAGCAGAGAGATAGACGCGACATAGGAAGCCAGCACTTCATTTGATGCGAACTGGACTGCGCCGTATTGTGAAGAATGTAAAAGTGCCTTTTGTCTACATGCGTCTTTCACTTTGGATCAGCGCAACTCAGCCTATCAATAATGGCGATTTCGGCAAAGTGAACCATGTGGTTAACATCTATTAAAATCTTTTTGAGCTGCTGATTTATTATCAATAGTACAATTCGTATTTTTTTCGTAATTTCAAAAGAAGTAAATGACACTTGTTACTTATAATGGTTATCCAATATATGAGGCACCTTTGCCAATAATAAAGTTTCAAGTTTCAAAAATTTATCTGTATCGCGATCAATATTTCCAGTTACAAAAAATTTCAGTAAAATGAGGAAACCCTCTATTTGAAACGCGTGTGTTCAAGTAAATTTGAAAATTACTTCGCACAACAGTTTGGATGTTATGTCCCTGATGCCACTAAAATATTGGCCACTGTTATTTTTAAGAGTGGAAGTGAAATGCAGTCGGCATATTACAAATTTATAGATATATATACTAAGCCTAATCCCGAGGGTTAGCTAAAGCCAAGGTTATGAGATTTATACTAAGCCTAAGCTTAAAACTAAGCCTAGATCTAAGTCGGAAGGCTACCGCCGCTCGAACTATCCGCACTAAACTGTTCTTATTTAACGATATAGCGCCTGGCTTCTGAGAGTAACGTGGACCATAATGATTAAATACAGTTACTTTTTGTGAGCAAATCTGCATTTTTGCTCTGTTGGCGAGTGACAAGTAAGTAAGCATATTACAGTTAAAAATCTGGTGTGACAGTTTAACAATAATCGCTAATATCAAACTCGTATCCGGTCTATATAACTAATAGTCTCCTGTTTAAATTACCTTTTTGGAAAATCTATTAGAGCCTTATAGAGTTATTTGTAACGAATAAATCAGCGTGCAATGTGAATTACAGATGCGCAGTGTTTCTGGAAGCAAGATCATATATGAGATACAAATTTGAACTGAAGTCACCAGAAATGTTTTCTATTTGTAGAGAATATATAACCACACCTGCGCACTAAAGTAGCAAAGTTCAACCATTCGTTGCATGACTAAGCGTGGATAATAAGATAGCTAATCTGTAGCATTTATCAATATTAAAAATTATAGGAATTTAATCGAGAAACCGCTGCTGTCATCGGCATGTCACTCTTTAGGAATCCAATAATTGCGGCCGCCACAGTTTTGGTAATATGCTACTGAAAGGCGGTATTGAAGTGGATATACATTTGGCTGCATCAGCCAGCGCTATATAAAATATACAGTCTTGGCGGAGGAGAAGCTGAAAGCGGTCCCTATTTTTACCCGATTGAAAAAACTAAATATTCATCAAAGATCGAGCTAAATAAATCAATCATACTGCAACAAAAATCGGTTAACTGGTATCCTACGGATGACAACCGTTTAGCTTCATCGTTTGGCACTAACTTTCGCCATTGCCAATACCACCTGGTGATGTTTAATTTAAAACAGCGCATTTAGATTAATACAATTACAGTGGAATGACGGGTGATCTGTTTTATTGGCTAACTATTGTACGCGATATCTCGGCTATCTAAGCTTCATTCAGTACGACATTGCAACAGGTGAGTTAGAAAGCGCTTAGCAGATCGCAACGATCTCTTCAAAAGCATTGTCTAACAGTAGACAATTTCAGTGCGATTGCTTTCACCGTCACATACTTAAAGTACTGTAATGGAAGGCTCCCACGGTGGCATTAATAGATCTGGTTTCACTGTAATGTCATTTGCACCAAGAGGTTTTAATAGCTTTAAGACATAAAATGTACATAACCTGTAATCTAATAATATATTTTGTTCGAGTGCCAGGCAATTATTATATTTTGTCATTAATGGAATTTTAGTTAGAGGAATATTTTTGTTTCAATTTCGTTGTAACAAAATGCGAAATAAAAGCAGACTTCTGGTGACAATATCATTAGCTTTTACTAGTTTTTTTATATCAAAGTGAATTAAGAAAAAATCTAGACATGACCGAAGCTAATTACGGAATAACCACTGTGTGGGATCAACAAAACTTTAGATAATCTCTTACTGTTCAATCTCAGCGTAATGAATGTAAAAGCGTGTCGGAATGAGGTTACGTTGGCAAACATTCATGACAAAATTTTCTTTGTCGCTGATTGCATACTTTGCAATAAGGGTGCAGCATATTCATAGGTGCCACATAAAAGCATTCCGAGTGTAAAAATGTGTTTTGATAAAACATACACAGATAAATGTACAACTATGTATATTTTTGAACCTACATAAACTATTACACATTATACAGAGTTATTGAGTGTTATGCTAATAAATCGCATTTCATAAAAGCGCAGCAGAGAGTAGAGGTTATGTATAAGCTGCTATTATGTTCCTAAGAGAAATATCTCTGCCCACGTTAGCAATATGTGTCTGAATACGTCTGAATCACTGCACTTACGAAAATAGAGAAGCTCAAAAACAAAAGTAAACACAACAAAATCGAGCTGTGAACACGGTGTGATAGTGCTAGTAAGAATCAATTGCTTCTCGCACAATAAGGCAGTGGTTTAAAAAAATATTGTCACTGTTGTTCAAACGCAGTTCAGAATGAGCTTGAAATCTGCGTTGAAACGCGTTATTAAACAGAGCGGCAGAAAAGTGTTGCAGAATCTACGCGACCAACAACCGTTCAATGTCAGGTTTGTGTTGATCACAGTGAACTTTTGAAATCGAATAGTTACAATGTGCACTTCGTTCCGAGTAGAGGCGTTGTATGGGTAGAAAATGTGCTGAATTGGAATACACATGAGGTTTCAGGTCCTTCTAAACATAACAGAGCTTGAGATTGTATAAATCAACGCTAAAGAAATATTTTTGTAACCATGCAATTGTCCAATTTTTAACAAAGTTTATTCCATGTAACTACGAACTTGGGAATATTCTGAAGATTACTAGCACTGAAGCAACTGTTTGTTCAATCACGCTGCTGTTTGATCAGTTCCAAACGTTATGTTTGTCACAGCCGTCGTACTGTTATATTATTGTTCTCCTTAGGTAACTTTAAGCACAGCTTGACATGGTCTACTCACATTTGAAAGCAATCTGCCTATTTGCATTTTCTTACAGGCCGAGTTGCTTTTTTTAAACTGAATGTTTCTATGAGGTGTTCCTAGCGATAAATAGTTCCTGTCGCTTAAATTATAAATGTAATAATGTTTCTGTTTTACTTCATACACACACAAGCACGTATAAACGCCCTTCCGTGAGTCGCGTCTGGAGTTTCGTATCACAATGTACCAATATTGGAGTCTTGCTGACAAAATGTCATTTAATATTCATGCACGAGCTCCGAATCCCTAGGCGCATAGCGGGTGCATGGGAGATCATGGGTTGGTGGATAGTCAGAGTATACATTTTCAAAATTTGTTGTTGAGATTCAAAATTTTTCTAAATCTTTGCCCAATTTTCTCTAATTTTCCCAAATTTGCAAAAATATTCCGTTCGCCTTCGACGCTGGGGATTGGGGAGCGAAGGATCGGGCTATCATCCACTGGGATCGTCGGCGCCCGATGGGTGAGTGCGAATCTCACGGGATAATCTTCCGATGAGCATGTATGCTAATAAGAAAGGCAACTTGCGTCAGGGACAATTTCTAGTTAGTACCCAGCTGTAATAAGCACGTTTTTAAAATTGTTTATAAAAACAATTCACGAACCATGATCATCCTAGTGTCTGGAATATGCTCATTCCGAAGTGTCCACGGGAGCCCACACTTGCGCTATTAGTTGAATTTCAGACGGATTCGTTTTTGAGTTGGTTTCACTTTACATCTTTGCCAGAAATGGACGATATTCCGAGTTCAGCACTTCAAAAGTAATTATGAACTAGATTCAAGAAAACATTGCGCCACTGAGAAGGTTTTGTCAGCACATTGGTTTCTGGTTTGCGCGTTTATGTTTCATGGCAGTACATCAGGGAACTAAATCAATCTTAAGTTTTCAGATTCCTTCAAAGATTTTGTGCCATAATGGAAGAAAGGTTTTTTCAGTGAGTAAAGTATTGGGATCAAATTATTTTTATAATACGTTTATCAATGCTAATTTAGACCATATATTTTAAAATAAAAAAACGTTTTTCTAAATTCCGATGGCTCTATACTATTGCCTATTATAGAGGTAGCTGTTTCATAAGAGGCGTACTGCTACGCCAGCAGATTTATTGCACCATTTGACGGTTCCGAAAACAAATACGACACCACCGTCCTACCCTCCTCTTTGCCAATTTTGCCCTATTTTTGCAAGTTTACTGTGCGCCATGGGCGCCAGTGGAAGGGGATGGGTGCGGAGCATCATAGGGTCGGGTGGTACCCACATTGGGATAGACCAGGAGCTCGTGCGGGGAGGGGATCGGAGGCCTCAGGAGAGAGCGGTAGCCGCCCCTGAATACTTTTTCGGCATATATGAACCAAACCTCTAATAAGACTATGGTTGACTGAGTTTGATCCCAAAATAATCTATAAGCCGGAAACATCGGCAGCTGAAACGTAGTTTTAATAATCTGCAAGCGTTGTATTGCATGTGTTCTTTAGTTTTGATGCGCACTTTATTAACTACGAAAACAATGAATTTTACAGCTGCTTTTAATAAAAATCTAAATTTTCAATTAAGTCAAATTTCCGTAGCAGAAAATATGTTTGTTCGTAAAATTAAAATTATGATTGAGGGCAGTCCTAATAGGTCATTAGTAATGTTTAGCCACGGTAAAGAATATGATTATATATAAGACTCATCATAAAACAGCTTGGTGGCAGCTAGAAAGCGAAATTTCAAGAATTACATGGTGCAATATATTTTCCTAAATATAATTTATATGTGCATATTTTATTGGGCATTAAAAGTTGAATCTCTGCACAGTAACCAATGATTCTCTAAATCTGGCTTTTATAAGTTGAAACTACGACGTTTTGTTTTCCAACTCTTCGTTATCAAAAGCAAATATTGAAACCATTTAATTTTTATTTATTTGATGCATGTGCGGCAGAAGCGATCGTAGTATATACAAAATTTTGTCTCATATAACTTACGGCGCGTCATGTAGGATATAAATTCAAGAAACAAAATTGTCTGATATTAAGCGACAACTTTCGGATTTAAAAAATGATAAACACTCGGTCAGGACAACAACCTTCAGCAAATAGAAGAATTGCGACTACAAAGCAAAATATTTGCATTTGCCACTAAAAAGCTCCTTAATTTGTCAATATTGCATTGATTCATGCAGCTAAGTTGTGACAAAGTTCACTTTTTCAGTTATACTTAACGTCACGTTCTTTTCTGATTAAGACATTTCACCGCTGTAGAGTGCTTGGCGTTCTTTACCAGCTAACGCATTGGGTTTGTCCCACTAAAACGAGCCTCAATGCCTTAAACACCCTTGAAAAGCTGTGTTATTGTGGCATATCACCTCACGATGCCGTGAAACAGTGCTCTGATTGATAATAATGGATTGGGTCATTGGAACCTTTTAGGGGCGAAAGTGAAATACATGCTATGCCGTTTTCGATTATTAAGCCTAAGGCTTTGTGTTATCCTAAGCAAAGGTTTATATATATATGAGCCCTGTACTAAACGTAAGCCTAAATCGAGGGGCTGCCTCCCCGCAAACACCTCGCTCTAAGCTGTTTTTTTCTAACGTTATAACGTCCTGCCCATAAAGGTGACATGTGCCATGGATTCAGTACGAATATACGCTGAATTAAGCTAATAAATCCGATGTTCTATGCCTATATAAACTGTAAAATTCTGGCAATAACCGATTGCTGAAACGTTTTCAAACGATTTTGGTGACAAATCTCCAGGGGAATCATTATACTTCTACGAAAAAAGAAACCAAAGACCACTCCGAAACAAATTATGGACGTCTGGTTTCCAAAAACCAAAAAGTCAATGTAATGAAAAGAAATTCATCTTTCACACACCTAGTAACAAAGAAATAATTGAATCCACAGCAGCAATGAATTCGAAAGTTACAGAAGCATCAGCCGCTAAATATCTGAAGCTAAATCAAAAGGTAACATTATTATCAGCAATTTTAATTTATTATCGCCCGAGATAGTTTCGATATCACGCAATGTTTCACAATCTCAAACCCGCTTCACGGAACTAACACCGATTACAGTGCGAAAACGGCGTACGCAAACCAATGAACGTTCTGGGAGCTGTTGCTTGGAACCTTGAGAAACTTCGCAATCTGAGCGAATAACCTGGTGCAACTCCACATACTTAGTTAGCACAACGCGTTACAATCAATGCGCCCTAATTCCAACTGGCAGAGTTGGGCATGAAAGGGTCAAAAATCCAATCAAAACTGTTCAATATATCTGTGGAAATTTGAGATTATGTTAACCAAGTCAAAGCTGTTGGAACGTCGTCATTTGAGATGCTTCGCTATAAGGTATTGTATTTTAGACAATATATAATGATGCGACTATTACAAAATCGACACTCAGTATTAATATTTGCATTCGTGTTTGTTGTAAAGCACAAATCATATTTCTCTTAAAGATCACATAACTTTTCCATGAATGCCATAGCTTTAAACATTATGTAATAATATAATAATTTCAGTTTGTGATATATAATTAACAATAAGTACTCAAAGAAACTGCTAATTATCGTAAGTTAAATTTGAACTCAGGACTCTGAATAATATTCTCTTGTGTTGAAACTAACTCAGTCTGAGTTTGGCAGGTAACTTGGGGCCTGGGCAGAGTATTCTAAGTCAGACGTGAGTTGGAAATTAGTGAGCTAGCTACAAATCAAACGCAGAATTCCTGAGCGATATTTTTGAAAGTCATTCTGAGCTACATAAACTAAGTATGATTAAGAATTGTTACTTACGCTTGGGTTGCGTTCTAGCGGAGCAGTCTCAGTTAGTTGGGCTCGTTCTGAAACGGTGCGATCTGTTGTCAGATCTATGAATACGCACATCTGACGTTGAGTTAAAGTTAACCCGCGCAAATTTGCAGTGTACATAATATATAAATGTGTCGTATTTAAATACATCATATAGTAGATTTTAAAACAGCCAAATGGACGCAGCATCCAAAGTGAGTCCACAATGGTTCTGCATAGCAAACACTTTCGCAACGCCAGTGTCTCATCATAAAAACTGTAGGTCGAGTTGTTTAATGAAACGGTCAAATTTGTTATATTGGTGAACGATACCGTGCACAGCGTTGATTATTCTTATTTCACATGGTTTATATCTCCAGGATAATAGAGATTTACGACAATGCTGTAATGTATGCTGTTGTCCAGATGTATAAAAAGTATATAAAATGTGAAACATTTGTATGGCACATTGTGAAAATCTACTTAAATGTGCAAGCATCGCGGTTGGTTTATGATGATATTTTAGTTCATGGCAACGTTAGACATAAATAAGGTGTTAATAAAACCGAAATTTAAGCATTTTGATTTGATTTTATGCTAAAATGCAACGATAATTTCAACGAGAATTCTTCTAGCACTATGCAGCTGCAGACAATGGTCAAACCCAAGCGGCTTGTGTGAAAGTGATACTGTGCCGGTAAATCAAACTTAACTTATACTGATGACATAGCTGAAAGTACAAATATCGAAAAGCAATGATTGCACCACTTACAACTGCAACGTCTTCCAGAAAAGCTGCAATATTATAGATCGTTTGACAGTACAATATTAACAGAACTGAGCAGTAGAAATAGTACTTTTGGTGCATGTCAAACTGCAAAGTAGTGCTAATAGATCCTTAGGATTTTATGTTGTAATTCCCAAATACAGTTGGGCTTTTAGTGCACTAAATTATAGAAAAATGCGTAATCTTTGTAGCAAATTTACAGCCATATAGGAAAGAAGCATAACCCATTACGGTATTTCGCGGCAAAGATATAGTCGCCTAGTATTTGCCTTTTACAACTTTTAGCTATGTCAAAGATGACTTTTGCAACGCTGACGATCCAAAAGATTTTTTGTTCGCTTCTGGATTACAATCTTATGACAACTATTATAATGGAAAATTGCTCCATAGCTGGGAATGAAGACTCTGTTTGTAGTTTTGCATGCTATTTTTCTTTTTGTTTCCATTTTTAATTACCATTAAAGTCCATCAATTTGTTAGGTAGTTGGGAATTCGCCGCCCTAAGCGATTAGTATATTCTATGTACATCTAATGAAAACTAGTAATAAAATGAAACATTTTTAAGCGGGACATAACTTTTTGTGGCACGAAGGTTGTCCATTATTTATTTCTGCTGTTGCAAGAAGGATACTTTCAGTAACCCTATATAATCATTACTGGATGAATGACGAAAACGCACATATAAAACTAGTTTAAAGAAAGTTAAAATCATAATGCAGGGGGAGGGGTCTACCACTGAAGACCACTCCTCCCCGTAAGCCGCCGAACCTTCGACACATCCGGTTAAAATGAATAAAAACATTTGCTGTCCAAACATATAAATAACGCTGGCTTGAATTAGATGTATTTGTTTTTACCTTTATGTTAAGTTTATAGAATTCTTCATTGATGGTAACAGTCCAGAACAAACGAAATTACAAACAGGTACTGAAATAGAGGTTAAAGCTTTCTGGTATACTCTATATGAACATAACCCATACAATTTTGCTACGTTAGACTTCGGTCAGTTATTCGACCAAGAAGCAAAGCACGATAAAAGAACCGCCCGAGACATTTATTCATATCAATAAAAGCAATTAGACAAACAATCACGTGCTAATGTTACAAGTTCAGCTAAGATATCCAAAATTCTTCTAACACAAGTCCTATTATGCTGGCAAACAACGCCTAAATAATAATCAGTTTCAGCGTCAAGAACAACGAAATCACATAAACATAAGATGATTTCGAAGACTGTGATTGCAAAAACGACCTAAAGCTTTAAATAAAATCTAACGAACAACAAAGATTAATTTAAGAAGCTTTGAATGAAGATTATACTCTTGATACAATGCCTCCCAGAGACGCTTTTAAACCGACACACGATGTCAGGGGGCGGGACGGGATTTCCCACAACTTTCCCGTAAAAATTGGCAAAAATAGTATTTGTCCTTATGTCGCTCGCAATTTTCCCTTCACTCTGAGTCCACCCATTTCGAATAGTATACAGGGCCCCCTGAACTATGTACAATTTCTAAAATTCAGCACCATCTGTCTTGATTTTGTGCACCTGTAAATTTTATGCCGTCGGTATCAGTATCATCCTTGCAAGACGAAAAATATGACGTTGTCATATATCTATCTGTATACTTTAAGTAAACTGTATGCTCCCACTTTTGCTGCTGCGGTGCAGTCACAAAATAACATGTAAAATTAGCACACAGATAAATTATTACAAGTAATTAACTCTTGGTTTTTAGCTTTTAATATTTGCTTTTTCGTGTTTGTTCTAAATTGAGAAAACATCTTTTGCTAGTCGCTTGGTTCCACTTACTTGTAACTTTTGACCAGCTGCTCATTAATCAAGCTAACTTTTACGCCATTCATTTTGTATCATGGTATTGAGCCACTACCAACGCGACTATGTTTAAATTAAAATTTTAAATTTTTAGGTATAGAGGTCGACCTGCTGTAG
Organism: Trileptium ribeirensis; assembly: GCA_030248225.1. Lineage (NCBI taxonomy): Eukaryota > Metazoa > Nematoda > Enoplea > Enoplida > Thoracostomopsidae > Trileptium > Trileptium ribeirensis. Next base: position 15,541 of record JASANE010015617.1, read on the forward strand.
GAGCCTCAATGGTCCAGAAATCAAAAAATGAACTTAGTCTCACATAGTGTGATTTAACCAGTTGACTCGATTGGAGTGGTTCATCTTCGACTCCTAAGTTCCAGTAAGGAGTTTTGGGGGTTAGGGTACCCCAGAAAGTCATAAATTTTATATGAGACTAAGTTCATTTTTTGATTTCTGGACCATTGAGGCTCCTACAGCAGGTCGACCTCTATACCTAAAAATTTAAAATTTTAATTTAAACATAGTCGCGTTGGTAGTGGCTCAATACCATGATACAAAATGAATGGCGTAAAATGAGCTTGATTAAAGCAGCTGGTCTAAAGTTACAAGGAAAGTGGAACTAAGCCACTACAAAGACGTTCTCAATTTAGAACAAACACGAAAAAGCAAATATTAAAAGCTAAAAACCAAGAGTTAATTACTTGTAATAATTTATCTGTGTGCTAATTTTACATGTTATTTTGTGACTGCACCGCAGCAGCAAAAGTGGGAGCATACAGTTTACTTAAAGTATACAGATAGATATATGACAACGTCAGGTGTTTCATGCTTGCAAGGATGATACTGATACCGACGGCATAAAATTTACAGGTGCACAGAATCCAAACAGATGGTGCTGAATTTTAGAAATTGTTAGTAGTTCCGGGGGCCCTGTATACTATTCGAAATGGGTGGACTCAAGTGAAGGGAAAATTGCGAGCGACATCAAAACAAATACTATTTTTGCCAATTTTTACGGGAAAGTTGTTGAAAATACATACCGCCCCCTGACATTGTGTGTTTTTTCTAAAAGCGTCTCTGGGAGGCATTGTAAAGAGAGTGATTAATCTTCATTCAAAGCTTCTTAAATTAATCTTTGTTGTTCGTTAGATTTTTCTAAAGCTTTAAGATGGTTTTTCCGAATCACAGTCTTCGAAATCATTCTTATGTTTTTGTGATTTTTTTGACTCCTTTAAGCACTGAAATTTATATTTCTTCAGCGTTTATTTGCAGGCATAATAGGACTTGTGTTAGAAGAATTTTTCAATATCTCAGCTAAACTTCTAACATTAGCACGTGATTGTTTGTACTGAGTGCTTTTATTGATATGAATAAATGTCTCGGGCGGTTCTTTTCTGGTGCTTCTGTTACTTGGTCGAATAACTGACCGAAGTCTAACGTAGCAAAATTGTATGGGTTATGTTCATATGCGTATAACAGAAAGCTTTAACCTCTCTTTCAGTACCTGTTTGTCATTTTCGTTTGTTCTGGACTGTTACCATCAATGAAGAATTCTATAAACTTAACATAAAGGTAAAAACAAATACATCTAATTCAAGCCAGCATTCACTATTTATGTTTGGACAGCAAATGTTTTTCTTCATTTTAACCGGATGTGTCGAAGGTTCGGCGGCTTACGGGGGGAGGAGTGGTCTTTTCAGTGGTGACGACCCCTCCCCCTGCATTATGATTTTTAACTTTCTTTTAAACTAGTTTTATATGTGCGTTTTTAGTCATTTTCATTTTGCAGTAATGATTCTATTAGGGTTACTGTAAACCTTGCTTGCGGAACAGCAGAAATAAATAATGGACAACCTTCGTGCCACAAAAAGTTATGTCCCGCTTAAAAATGTTTCATTTTATTATTCTATCATTTCATTAGATGTACATAGAATATACTAATCGCTTCAGGCAGCAATTTCCAACTACCTTTAACAAATTGATGGACTTTAATGGTAATTAAAAATAGGAAACGAAAAGAAAAAATAGCATGCAAAACAAAACAGAGTCTTCATTCCCAGCTATGGAAGCAATTTTCCATTATAATAGTTGTCATAAGATTGTAATCCAGAAGCGAACAAAAAATCTTTTGGATCGTCAGCGTTGCAAAAGTCATCTTCGACATAGCTAAAAGTTGTAAAAGGCAAATACTAGGCGAGGATCTATATCTTTGCCGCGAAATACCGTAATGGGTTATGCTTCTTTCCTATATGGCTGTAAATTTGCTACAAAGATTACGCATTTTTCCTATAATTTAGTGCACTAAAAGCCCAACTGTATTTGGGAATTACAACATAAAATCCTAAGGATCTATTAGCACTACTTGCAGTTTGACGTGCGCCCAAAAGTACTATTTTTCTACTGCTCAGTTTATCTTAATATACTTACTGTCAAACGATCTATAATATTGCAGCTTTTCTGGAAGACATAAAAGTTGTCATTGCATACAATAATTTTATTTAGAATATTTGTTTTTTCAGCTATGTCATCAGTATAAGTTAAGTTTTGATTTACCGGCACCAGTATCCACTTTCACACAAGCCGCTTGGGTTTGACCATTGTCTGCAGCTGCATAGTGCTAGAAGAATTCTCGTTGAAATTAGTCATCTAGCATAAAATCAAATCAAAATGCTAAACTCGGTTTTATTAACACCTTCTTTATGTACTAACGTTGCCATGAACTAAAATAGTAATAAACCGACCGCGATGCTTGCACATTTCATCAATTTTCACAATGTGCCATACAAATGTTTCACATTTTATATACTTATACATCTGGACAACAGCATACATTACAGCATTGTCGTAAATCTTTATTATCCTGGAGATATAAACCATGTAAAATAAGAATAATCAACGCTGTGCACCGGTATCGTTCACAATAAACATATCATAGCAAATGTACTGGTTGCTTTAACAAACACCGCTATCTTGTGTGATTATTAAAACAAATACCGATTTCCTAATTTATAAACTTGCTACATACCTACTTGACCAAATAAGCACTTGTGATCTCAACAACTTTTTTTTCGATAGCTATATGCTAGGGGAATGTATGAATACGCTAAAAATTTCTGAGTAATCGCTATTCAGTTTACATCGTGCTATAGATTATAGAACCTCTTCCGTACAGAAGAGGGTTCTATACTAGAGCCTTGTAAGAAAAATTGCTGCAAAACGCAGTTATTTCCCACCAAAAGTTTGGCTAAAAAATGTAAGTTATGCTTCAATTTCAGATAAAAGCGTTTCCCGCTAACTGCAGCTGAAATGCTTCTGTTGAGAAATGCTGTTGTCCATGGGGTGACATTTAGCCGATGGTTTCACAGTAAGTGAAGGGCACGCCCATACCTGCCACAGCCAGTAGAGGAAGAGATTATCCAGAGGCCTCGGATATACCCTTTCCATGCGAGCGCCCATCTGGCCCATCGGAAGCTGGTGCATCTACTGGTTTTAGAAAATAAAATTTTATTGGTTTGGAGTTGTCTAAGGTTAATACCATTATTAAAGGCGATTCGATGTGCCTGTATTTAGAGACAGTTGAGCAGTTGAACCATTTCAGCCAGCCGTAGTCAGTCGTGCTAGTGTTAAGACAATTCCTGTAAATTATTTTCACAATTTGTTACCATGGCTATTCCGCGCGATTTCAATCTAGGGGGTGTCAGGAGAATCGTTTAGTATTAGAGGATGGGGATAATCGGATTGCCAATTAAGTCGCCCAAGCATCTTATATAGTGACAATATTAATACTAACAGACAGTACACAGTCTCAAGTTGAAAGTTGTGTGAGATTTTGACAAAAGTTAAAATTTTATGAATGTTTCACATCAATTTCTTAAACTAAAATTATCAATCAATTTTAACACACAAGCAACCCAACGCACATTATGTTACGTTGTATTAACTGAGTTTGTCGTGTGATGTATGTTACAACGTGTTAATTGGTAGCTTTTGACTGTTTATCCAAGGAACCGAGCAATATGTCCTAGATAGCTCAATGATTTGATTTGCGTATACGGCTTTTATTCGTACAACCCGGATTTGATCTCTGGCACCAGCTTAGAATTTAAATAGACATTACACGATGCACAAATTAAATTATAGCTTAAAATAAGCAA
>JASANE010015619.1:0-25186 GCA_030248225.1 Trileptium ribeirensis
GACTTTGCTTAATAGTTGCACACGAAAAAAAAGGCATATTAATAACAGCATTTACACCGATTATAGTCAAAGCCGATTTCGGGGGGTTATCAGCATTATAATATAATTTATTCGGGTTTGCTTGAGTATATTTCGTATGTACGGTATACGAAAATATCTAAGTAAAATTATGCTCCTCATCGAAAAATTTATGTTGCCACACGTATAAGAAATGGCAATCCCATGGCGCCTATTTTGCTGTAAAAAGCGACGCAAATTACTGGTATATAGTTACAATTTTGAATTTGCATTGCTTATAAAAACAACCATATTGCATGTATTTTTTTAGGAAACTATATATATAATATATAACTGAAACCTATTAAATTGAAAAACATAGAAATTGCTCGTGTTAACAAAACCAGTGAAACCTGCCTATAATACCTTCAGTAAATATGAATTATTTTTTTTTTTCGGTCATATTAGGCCCTTTAAAAAGCCCATTTTTACCTATTATACACTGAGCCAAAATATAATGCTAACGTGCAGTCACAAGGCTTCATTCGCTCTACAAGATAAGAAAATATAGTTCAACAAAAATATTTTACAAGTAGAAAGTGTCTGTTTAATTTCGGATCCTTAACTTTTTGATATACAAGTGAATGCGTATTTTCTACATATTCACATAAAAAACTGAAACTATAGTTTACTGTAACACTAAAAATACCACATTTGAGGCAAAATGAGCAAGACGTCCAGCCAAATTTTTAACCAGGTTTCCGTTCCGGACGTCTCTTTGACTTTTGCCGTACCCGGGACTAAACATACAGTCGAATGGTGGTTTTTAACTGCAACTTATCCAATACCGCCCAAAATCCCGAGGGGTAGCGCGGCCTACCTCTCAGCTCCGATTTCGTCTAAAAATCGAGAAAATGGAGAGTTACCGTAAAATGATATACTGCAAATGTCTGGGTTCACAGTTAAATAAATATTATTTGACAAAAATTAACTGATTATATACTGCGCTACGCAAATCTACACTGCCAATAAAAGGCAACGAATAAATTTAATTTGTGTACAACACTTGCCAAAAATGGTGACGTGGTCGCGATTTTTTTTTTGAAACAAAACTTCGAGAGAGTCAAAATAATAGGAGTACTGTTGGGATTTTCAAAAATACTTGAACGACGACAAACAATGACAAAAGGTGTAATAAAATTTTGTTTAAACGTATTGTACAACAATTAACATTAACAACCATTCTGCAATTCATAGCTATCCAATAAAAATAGAGCAAAATTATATCGTTAATTTATTTACTGTTAAACATTCTGAAATGTAGTAATAAAATATTTTGAATTACAATAATCATTAAAAATAAAAATTAGGCTAAAATTCCAGAAATCGCTTGCTGGGGCGTAGGGCAGAAATTTCTCAAATGGAAGCACCGAATTTTCAAGGTGTGGAGGAAGAGCTGCGAGCGCGGGCGCCGTGCACTCCCACTTCTCAACATCATTCACATGGCTTAGGCAATCCGTGCCTCCGTGTCTAGGATGCGTATTACGATACGCAAAAATATTTAATTCCTTAATCAATACGTACAATTTATTACCATAACATAAATCACTATTTATTTATAGCTAGCTAAAAAATTTCAAGTGAAATTTTCAGCTTTTGCAGCATATCTTTCAGCTTCTCAGGCTCCGTAAAATTTGTTGTCCTGAAATGACAAAAGCATAGTCAAATTAATATATTTTTTACAACAGTTTCACAAACTCTACAATTATTTATTACAAGGATTTTACAAATAATTTGAAAATACTTTGAATGCAAATTAATAAAATTAAGAATGCATTAAAATTAAATTTTACCTGTGGACAAACAACATGTATTCTTGTTCGAAATAATTTCGCGTTCTAAACATCAAACTACACAAATTGGTTGATAAAACAAAGTTTTCAACTTTATGGTTAAAAATTACAAGAAGATATTTTACCCTAAAACATACTGTTCCTATAACTTTGACTACTGTTGCCATTTGTACAAAATGTTGAAATTGAGTCAGTTCATGATGACTTTTTGAAGCCTTACCTGAAATGATGAGTACCCTTCTCTCCGAACCCGCGGGTACAACACATAGACCCAGTTGTAGTCAAGTAGCGTCATGCAATAAAGAAAGTTTCTTTTGACCAAGTTCCTGAAAGTAAGCAAAAATTTACTATATTGTTCATGGATGGACTCATATTTTTTGCATATTCTACCATCTACAGTAGTGTTAATGTGTTCATTTATATTTTGATCATTTCCCTTAGAAAAAGTGTATAAACTACAAAGCCCTTTGGCGACTGAACGAAAAAACAGTCTGTATATGCCCAACTTTTGCTCAAGTTCTGCATTAGGAAGCTATTTCTTATTTTTAGACTTAGAACGGCTGCAAAAACATTATGTGTACTCACGAATTTAGGCAAGAATTCTTAATGTTTTGCTATATAATTTTTCCAACAGCGAAATTCAACACTCCTCGTAGCATAATGTGAATGTCTTTTTTTGTTCTGTAAACTGTTATACTGGCCCCACTCACTTCTATAAAACTTATTTGACCGTCAAGGGTTTTTTGGGTCACCTCATTTTACGTTGAATTACCCCAAGCTTAGAGAATTTACCTCTAGGCAGCCAAACAGGAATTTTCGGTCCCGAATTTTACAGTATGCTTGCACTGAGATTTCCGTCTATAGCAAAAAAGGTTGCCCGAATTATTGTACTAAGGGATATAATTTTCCTGTCTTATTGTCAGCGACAACCGCTCAGCTCCGTACTGCATTCCATTAAGCTGCTTTGTGACTACGGATATAAAATAACCACGGAGCACATAGGTACTTGAAAAGACCCGGGCTCCGTAAGAGCATCAAATTTGGATCATGAGATGAAAAATATTTAACAATAAGACAAAATGCAAATTTTCAAATTATTGTGTCCTGACTCCCTAATGTGTTCTTCCATCGTCCTATAGGTTCGCCGAGCTCAAGCGTATCACGACGCGCTACAGTGATGGGTCGCAATCTATAGGAGCAGGCGGACGCATCACACCGAATTGTTAACAAATGAAAACGATCTATTATGTGACCTAAATCATCAGACACTCTTGTTAACAATCACGCTGGTAACTTAGCCCAGAACCATATTGACTATTTCGTCTATCTACCCATAAAACCAACTGGGACCTGTAACAATCGTTTATAGTTTGAAAAATGGCTCCGATGGTCTTTGCACGCTTGTATTACAGAAAAAACTTTGACATAACATTGTTCTCAAGTACAGTAACATTAAGTAAGTTAGAAAAAATTATTATGTATGGGCCTCGATTTTCCGTCTCAAATCGGATGAAAGAAATCGGATTTGTTATATGGAATTATAGCAAAACTAACCGGAAATGTTTTTAAAAACGGTAAACGGATGGTTTGAAGATATATAAAACAGATGAAGAAATGTAGGTACAGTGGATTTTAAAAAATGTGTTAAAATAGTTTCACATTAAACTTAAGGTATTATTATGACCTTTCTGGAACTTTAACTTATTAAGTTAGAATGTTCACTATTTCACATCAATATGTCAGTTTTGTGCAAAAATGCCTTTCCACTATACTCTTGCGTATATCTCGGCGTCAAAATGAATATGCTATAATTACTGGGAGCGTAGAATAAACACTTTTGAAAGTTTGTAGTAAGAAAGTTTTGTTCTGTACAAAAAAAACACTTTCGCCGCCCTCCGTTGCTCTTTCCCTCCCATACGTTTGTTACACATGTTATTCTGTAGGCAAAATCTTGCATTATTGGTTTATGATTCTAAGATAAATAATAGAAGATATGTAACTATAATTTTCTCATCCTAGTAGTCAGAATATCGGCAAGTGTTTAAGCAGGATGATAACTTTCTAACCATAATGTGGCAAATGAGATCAACGTCATACCGCTCACTTATCGTAGAGTTTCAATTACAGTTCATTGTCAAATATGCACGGCTGTGCCAATAACGCTACTTTACTTTTTTTCAATGAACGTATTAATAAAAATTGCAACCGCTCTGGTTTGCGCTTGACGCAGTTTATGTTAGCCAAGCCTCACAGCTGAGTAATACATGATACTTGTTACCAGTTTAACTTGTACACGCCCCGCAACCGAATGCTGTAACGAGCTGCTGAATTCGACATGATTTGTTTCGTTAATATCTGCATGTTAACATAAACCCGCTGAAATTATGTGTCCTACTTACGTTTCACATTGTAAATCGCGAGTTAGCTCTTCTTTTGCTTGGTTGACTATGGCGTACATACATACGACAACCAGAAGACGTGGAAAATTGAACAAATATTTTTTTAACCTGAATTCCGGTTCCGGTATGGTTTTTACACTTAGCCGGAACCGCAACCGGAACACGATTTAAGCCGGAACCGGGAATTCAGGTTTAAAAAATATTTGTAAGAAATTTTCTACTCTTTTGCTTCATCTGTGGTCGAAACATTATGTATTATGTACGCAATGGCCAAGTTCCAATACAACCAAGCAAAAGAAGAGCTAACTCAGCAATTTACAATGTGAAACGTAAGTAGGACACATAATTTCAGCAGGAATTTTTATGTTAACATGCAGGAGTTTGTTAACAAAACAAAATCATGTCGAAGCTTGTAGCAGCTAGTTTACACATTCAGAAGTTTGCGGGGCATGTTAGATTTAAACCGGTTCAACTCGGTAACACAGATTTTATGGATTATGTAGAAGTACTCAGCGGGGGGCTTGGCTAACATAAACTGCGTCAAGCGCAAACCAGAGCACTTGCAAACTTTGTAAATCAGTCTACATTGAAGTAAAGTAGCGTTATCTGCAACGCAGCCAGAAAGTGCGTCCTTCTTGACAATGAACTGTATTCATTGAAACTATGCGATCAGTGAGCAGTATAACGTTGATCTCATTTGCAGCATTGTGGTTAGAAAGTTATCATCATTATTATCTAAACGCTTGCCAAAACAGTGTCTCTGACTACTGATGAGAAAATTATAGTATACATATCTTCGATTATTTTATCTTAGAATCATAAACCAATAATGTCAAGTTTCCGACAGAGAAACATGTAACAAACGTATGTAAAGGGAGGCGACTGGAAACAGCGAAAGTGATTTTTCTACATAACGAAAGTGTTTCTTCTACAGAACGAAAGTGTTTATTCTACGCTCCATGAGTTATAAGCATATTCATTTTGACGCAATATACGCAAGGGTGCATTAGTGGAAGGCATTTTTGCACAAAACTGACATATTGATGAATAAGTAAACATTATTAACTTAATCAATCTCTTTAAAGTTCCAGAAAGGCAATAATCATAATAATACCTTAAGTTTAATGTAAAAGTTATTTTTTAACACATTTTAAATCCACTGTACCTGCATTCTTTGATCTGGTTTATATATTTTTGTCCACGAGGGGTTCCGTTTCCCGTTTAAATGGACGGTTCCGGTTCCGGTTATTCCCTGCTGATTCATTGCTGAGCAAATCTGATTTCTTTCATCCGATTTGACGGAAACCAATGAGGCCCATGGCGTCTTTATATACAACTTTTTTCTAACTTTACTAATGTTACTGTACTTGAGAACAATGTGTTGTGAAGTTTTTTCTGTAATACAAGCGTGCAAAGACCACTCGAGACATTTCAAACTATAGCCCATTGTCGTCCCGATGGTTGTATCGGGTGAGTGACGAAATAGTCGATATGGTTCGGGCTAGTCCAGCATAAACTGTTAACCATGTCAAGATTTAGTCACATAATAGATAGCTTTCATTTGTTAGCAATTGTGTGATAGTCCACCTGCTATGATACATCCAGCTGTGCATTGATACGCTTTGAAGCTGGCGAACCTATCAGACAATGGAAGAACACATTAGGAGTCAGGACAAGATCGAAGAGTTGCCCGTTGTCTTTCTGCTTTAAATATTTCATCTCATGATATTGTCTGATGCTCTTACAGACCAGCATGTCTTGGCTCCTATGTCATGGTTATTTTATTGCGGTAGTCACAAAGCAGCTTAATGGATGCAGTACAGGAGCTAACAGTTGTCGCTGACAATAACAGGAATTTATATCTGCCTTAGTACAAATAATTCGGGCAACCTTTTTATATTGTGTGACGGAATACATGCAAGCATACTGTAAAATTCAGACCAAAAAAGACCTGCTTGGCTGCTGAAAGATAATCTCTAAGCTTGGGTAATTCAACGTAGAATCATAACCAGACCCTTGACGGTCAAATAAGTTTATGATAAATCCAGCCATGTAACAGTTACAGGAACAAAAAGACATCACATTATGCTACGAGGAGTGTTGAATTTCGCTGTTGGAAAATGTGTATGCCACAAAACGTAAATTTATTGCCCTAAATTGCGTAGTACACATGAATGTTTTTGCAGCTGTTTTAGTCTAAAAAATAAGAGAGCAATAGCTTCCCATAATGTTAAACTTTGAGCAAAAGTTGGGCACGTCTGCCGGGCTGTTTTTTTCGTTTACCAGTCGCAAAGGGTTTTGTAGTTTATACACTTTCTAAGGGAAATGATCAAAATATTGATGAACACATTAACACTACTGGGTTTAAATGGTGATTGCCGAAAATATCGTGCCAATTGCAGTGAACAATATAGTTTGATTTTTTGCTTACTTTCAGGAACTTGGTCAGAAGCCGGACTTTCTTTATTGCATGACGCTACTAATACATACTGGTATATGTGTTGTACCCGGAAGCGGGTTTGGACAGAGAGAAGGTACTCATCATTTCAGGTAAGCTTTCAAAAAGTTATCATGAACTGACTGATTATGACATTGTAGACAAATGGCAACAGTAGTCAAAGTTATGAAGCAGTATCGTTTTAGGGTAAAATATTATTTGTAATTTTTTAAGATTAGTAGGAGTTGAAAATTTTTTGTTTTATCAACCAATTTGTGTAGTTTAGATGTTTAAAAACGCGAATTCTTCGACAAGAAATGTTATTTTTGCATGTTGTCTGTCACCAGGTAAAACTTAATTTTAATGGTATCTTAATTTTATTAATTTTGCATTCAAAATTTTTTCGAACTGTATTTTGTAAAATCCTTGTAATAAATAATTGTAGAGTTTGTGAAACTGTTGAAAAAAATCTGTAAATTTGACTATGCTTGTCATTTCAGAACAACAATTTTACCGCAACCTGAGAAGCTGAAAGATATGCTGCAAAAGCTGAAAGAGTTTCACTTGAAATTTTTAGCTGAGTATAAATAAATAGTGATTTATGTCATGGTAATAAATTGTACGATTGATTAAGGGAATTAAATATTTTGTGGTGAGCACATACGCCGCTAGAATACACGGAGGCACGGGAGTTCGCCTGTACGATGTGAATGATGTTAGAAAAGTGAAAGTGCACATTCATGTATGCTGCACGTACGTTTAGGCTATTATACCACACCTCAAAATTCGGTGCTTCCGTTGAGAATTTCTGCCTACGTCAGCAAGCGATTTATGAATTTTTAGCTAAACTTGAGTTTTGATTTTTTAATGATTATTGTAATTAGAAAATGTTTATTACTACATTAAGAAATGATTTAGACAGTGACAATGAGATAACGATATAATTTTTTTTGTATTTTTATTAGATGTTTTAGCACTGTGATTGCAGGATGGCTATTAATGTTGATGTTGTACAATACGTTTAAACAAAATTTTATTACACCTTTTGTCATCGTTTGTTGTCGTTCGAGTATTTTTGAAATCCAACAGTACTACCTTGTATTTGACTCCCCCGAAGTTTTTTTTGCATTTTTCGAAATTATATCGGCGAGCCAGCGTCAGTCATTTTTGGCAAGTGTTGTACACAGCAAAGTTAAATTTATTCAGTAAGTGTACCGTTGCATTTTATTGGCAGTGTGAGTACGTAGCGCAATATCTCAGTACAATAGTAATATCAATAATATTATTTAACTGTGAAATCATACATTTGGATATATATCGATTTTACCGGTTCCCCTAATGGAGCTATCCCCCATTTTCTCAATTTTCAACTTGAAAATCGGAGCTACAGGGGTACCCCGCTACCCTAGGATTTTGAGCAGTTATTGAATAAAGTTGTAGTTAAACCACCATTAGACTGTACGTTTAGTCCGGTTCCGGCACGTTTTTTACTTTTGCCGTACCCGGACTAAACATACAGTCTAATGGTGGTTTAACTACAACTTATTCAATAACTGCTCAAAATCCTCAGGGTAGCGGCTATCTCTAGTTCCGATTTCGTTGAAAAATTGAGAAAATCGGCAGAGCTCCATGAGGCATCTTGCTAAAAAAAGATATATACTGCAAATGTCTGGTTCACAGTTAAATAATATTATTGATATTACTACTAGATACTGCGCTACGTACCCACACTGCCAATAAAATGCAACGGTACACTACTGAATAAATTTAACTTTGCTGTGTACAACACTTGCCAAAATGACTGACGCTGGCTCTGCTATTCCTTTCAAAAATAGAAAAACTTCGAGAGAGTCAAATACAAGGTAGTACTGTTGGATTTCAAAAATACTCGAACTACTACAAACAATGACAAAAGGTGTAATAAAATTTTGTTTAAACGTATTGTACAACATCAACATTAATAGCCATCCTGCAATCACAGTGCTAGACATCCAATAAAATACAAAATTATATCGTTATCATTGTCACTGTCTAAAACATTCTAATGTAGTAATAAACATTTTCTAATTACAATAATCATTAAAAAAATAAAACTGGCTTAAGCTAAAAATTCATAAATCGCTTGCTGGGCGTAGGCAGAAATTTGAAATGGAACTATTTAAAAATTTTTAGGTGTGGTATAATAGCCTAAACGTACGTGGCGTACATGAATGTGCACTTCACTTTTCTAACATCATTCACATGGCTTAGGCAAACTCCCCCTGTCTCCGTGTCTACTACAGCGGCGTATGTGCTCACCACAAAAATATTTAATTCCCTTAATCCAATACGTACAATTTATTACCATAACATAAATCACTATTTATTTATACTCAGCTAAAAATTTCAAGTGAAACTCTTTCAGCTTTTGCAGCATATCTTTCAGCTTCTCAGGTTGCGGTAAAATTGTTGTTCTGAAATGACAAGCATAGTCAAATTATACTATTTTTTTACAACAGTTTCACAAATCTCGACAATTATTTATTACAAGGATTTTACAAAATACCGTTCGAAAAATTTTTCTACGCAAATTAAGAAAATTTAAGATACCATTAAAATTAAGTTTTACCTGGGTGAACAGACAACATGCAAAAATAACATTTCTTGTCGAAGAATTCGCGTTTTTAAACATCGAAACTACACAAAATTGGTTGATAAAACAAAAAATTTTCAACTCCTACTGGTGTTAAAAAATTACAAATAATATTTTACCCTAAACCCCACGCCGCTTCATAACTTTGACTACTGTTGCCATTTGTACAAATGTCGTAGTCAGTCAGTTCATGATAACTTTTGAAAGCTTACCTGAAATGATGAGTACCTTCTCTCCCCTCAACCTCGCTTCCGGGTACAACACATATACGCAGTCGGGCACCCCTAGTATCGTCATGCAATAAACCCGAAAAGTCCGGCCTCCGATCGAGTTCCTGAAGGGGGAAGCAAAAAATCAAACTATATTGTTCACGGCAATTGGAACTGATGGTTTTCCGGGGATTAATTGCACTTTTTAACCCAGAAGTGTTAATGTGTTCATTGCAATATATTTCGACCCATTTTCCTTAGAAAGTGTATAAACGACAAAATCCTTTGGCGACTGAAAACGGCCAAAACACCGCAGCAAATGTGTGCCCAAAAAAAACCCAAAGTTTAACATTAGTGGGGGAAGCTATTGCCTCACTTCTAGACCTCAAAACGGCTTCTAAAACATCCATGCGTACCACGCAATTTAGGGCAATAAATTTACGTTTCGTGGCATACACATTTTCCAACAGCGAAAATCAACACTCCTCGTAGCATAATGTGACGCTCCTTTTTGTTCCTGTAACCGTCACGTGGCTGGATTTATCGATAAAACTCATCCCGAACCTAAACCAACCGCCCCACGATTCTACGTTCGAATTACCCAAGCTTAGCTATTACCTTTAGGGGAGCCAAGCAGGAAAAAAACCGGTCCGAATTTTTACAGTAATGGTTCCCCCTTTTCCGTCACACAATATAAAAAAAGTCTGCCCGAATTATTTTGTAACTAAAGGCAGATATATAAAATTCCTGTTTTTTAGTCGTCAGCGACAACTGTATTTCCCTTTTTATAATCCATCAAACCGCTTTGTGACTACCACCACAATAAAGTAACCACCAAACATAGGAGCCAAGACAATTTGGTCTGTCAGAGCATCTACGATATCATGAGATGGAAATATTTAAAGCAGAAAAGCACAACGGGCAAATTTTCAATTTATTGTGTCCTTACTTCTGAATGTGTTCTTCCATTGTCTGATAGACGTTCGCCAGCTTAAAGCGTACCACCCCACAGCTACGAATCTATAGTAGCAGGTCGACCATCACACCGAATTGTTAACAAATGAAAGCTATCTATTATGTGACCTAAATCTTGACATGGTTAACAGTTTGTGCTGATAATGCCCAGAAGCATATCCCGACTACACTTTTCGTCACTCACCGATACAACCATGGGGACGACAATCGTTTACAGTTTGAAATGTCTGAGTAATCTTTGCACGCTGTATTACAGAAAAAACTTCACGACACATTGTTCTCAAGTACAGTATAGTAAAGTTGGAAAAATTATTATGTAAAGACACCATGGGCCTCATTAGTTTCCGTCAAATCGGACGAAAGAATCAGGATTTGCTAGGCAATGAGTCAGGAGGGAGTAACGGAACCGGAACCGTCCATTTTAAAGGGAACGGAACATGGTCTTCGAAAGATATATAAAACAGATGAAGAAAATGCGGGTACAGTGGATTTAAAATGTGTTCAAAAAAATAACTTTTACATTAAACTTAAGGTATTATTATGATTATTGCCTTTCTGGAATAAAGAGAATAAGTAAAAGTTCAATCCAGCAAAAGCCCCCACCAAAAAAAAGCACAAATTAGAAAAAACCCGTTAGAAGAACCCTAGACCCGCCCCCCCACACAATAGAAAACAGGAGATTCTAAGATAAAAATAAATAGGAAGAAGTATAAATATAGATAGAGACAGGAGCTCCCACCACGACACTTCAAAAGATTCAAATACCAAAAAACTCAGATACCGCACGCCCCCGCAACCACAGACACGGCGGCCCACGGGGGAAGGAATTAAAGTACCTCTACAGAATCCGAACGCCACCAGCGAACCTAAATCTACGCAAAAAACTAATAAAAGAAGCCGACGAGTTAACAAACTCCGCAAAAATAACAAAAAATCCCAAATACGCGAAGTCAGAAAGGAAGCCTGCGGGTAGGAACCTACTAATACAATGTTTTGGAAATATATAAAAAAGGCAAATTTTTACAAATTATTCCGGTTCCGGCTTAAATCGTGTTCCGGTTGCGGTTCCGGCTAAGTGTAAAAACCATACCGGAACCGGAATTCAGGTTTAAAAAATATTTGTAAGAAATTTTCCACATTTTTGCTTCATCTGTGGTCCAAACATTATGTATTATGTACGCAATGGCCAAGTTCCAATACAACCAAGCAAAAGAAGAGCTAACTCAGCAATTTACAATGTGAAACGTAAGTAGGACACATAATTTCAGCAGGAATTTTTATGTTAACATGCAGGAGTTTGTTAACAAAACAAAATCATGTCGAAGCTTGTAGCAGCTAGTTTACACATTCAGAAGTTTGCGGGGCATGTTAGATTTAAACCGGTTCAACTCGGTAACAGAGTATCATGGATTATGTAGAAGTACTCAGCTGTAAGCTTGGCTAACATAAACTGCGTCAAGCGCAAACCAGAGCACTTGCAAACTTTGTAAATCAGTCTACATTGAAGTAAAGTAGCGTTATCTGCAACGCAGCCAGAAAGTGCGTCCTTGACAATGAACTGTATTCATTGAAACTATGCGATCAGTGAGCAGTATAACGTTGATCTCATTTGCAGCATTGTGGTTAGAAAGTTATCATCATTATTATCTAAACGCTTGCCAAAACAGTGTCTCTGACTACTGATGAGAAAATTATAGTATACATATCTTCTATTATTTTATCTTAGAATCATAAACCAATAATGTCAAGTTTCCTACAGAATAACATGTAACAAACGTATGTAAAGGGAGGCGACTGGAAACAGCGAAAGTGTTTTTTCTACAGAACGAAAGTGTTTCTTCTACAGAACGAAAGTGTTTATTCTACGCTCCATGAGTTATAAGCATATTCATTTTGACGCAATATACGCAAGGGTGCATTAGTGGAAGGCATTTTTGCACAAAACTGACATATTGATGAATAAGTAAACATTATTAACTTAATCAGTCTCTTTAAAGTTCCAGAAAGGCAATAATCATAATAATACCTTAAGTTTAATGTAAAAGTTATTTTTTAACACATTTTAAATCCACTGTACCTGCATTTCTTCATCTGTTTTATATATATCTTTCGAAGACCAGGTTCCGTTTCCCGTTTAAATGGACGGTTCCGGTTCCGGTTATTCCCTGCTGATTCATTGCTGAGCAAATCTGATTTCTTTCATCCGATTTGACGGAAACTAATGAGGCCCATGGTGTCTTTACATAATAATTTTTTCTAACTTTACTAATGTTACTGTACTTGAGAACAATGTGTTGTGAAGTTTTTTCTGTAATACAAGCGTGCAAAGACCACTCGAGACATTTCAAACTATAAACGATTGTCGTCCCGATGGTTGTATCGGGTGAGTGACGAAATAGTCGATATGGTTCTGGGCTAGTCCAGCATAAACTGTTAACCATGTCAAGATTTAGTCACATAATAGATAGCTTTCATTTGTTAACAATTCGGTGTGATAGTCCACCTGCTACTATAGATTCGTAGCTGTGCATTGGTACGCTTTGAAGCTGGCGAACCTATCAGACAATGGAAGAACACATTAGGAGTCAGGACACAATAATTGAAGAGTTGCCCGTTGTCTTTCTGCTTTAAATATTTCATCTCATGATATCGTTGATGCTCTTACAGACCAGCATGTCTTGGCTCCTATGTCATGGTTATTTTATTGTGGTAGTCACAAAGCAGCTTAATGGATGCAGTACAGGAGCTAACAGTTGTCGCTGACAATAACAGGAATTTATATCTGCCTTAGTACAAATAATTCGGGCAACCTTTTTATATTGTGTGACGGAATACATGCAAGCATACTGTAAAATTCAGACCAAAAAGAGTCCTGCTTGGCTGCCTAAAGATAATCTCTAAGCTTGGGTAATTCAACGTAGAATCATAACCAGACCCTTGACGGTCAAATAAGTTTATGATAAATCCAGCCATGTAACAGTTACAGGAACAAAAAGACATCACATTATGCTACGAGGAGTGTTGAATTTCGCTGTTGGAAAATGTGTATGCCACAAAACGTAAATTTATTGCCCTAAATTGCGTAGTACACATGAATGTTTTTGCAGCCGTTCTAGTCTAAAATAAGAGAGCAATAGCTTCCCATAATGTTAAACTTTGAGCAAAAGTTGGGCACGTCTGCCGGGCTGTTTTTTCCGTTTACCAGTCGCAAAGGGTTTTGTAGTTTATACACTTTCTAAGGGAAATGATCAAAATATTGATGAACACATTAACACTACTGGGTTTAAAATGGTGATTGCCAAAAATATCGTGCCAATTGCAGTGAACAATATAGTTTGATTTTTTGCTTACTTTCAGGAACTTGGTCAGAAGCCGGACTTTCTTTATTGCATGACGCTACTTAATACAACTGGTATATGTGTTGTACCCGGAAGCGGGTTTGGACAGAGAGAAGGTACTCATCATTTCAGGTAAGCTTTCAAAAAGTTATCATGAACTGACTGATTACGACATTTGTACAAATGGCAACAGTAGTCAAAGTTATGAAGCAGTATCGTTTTAGGGTAAAATATTATTTGTAATTTTTTAACACCAGTAGGAGTTGAAAATTTTTTGTTTTATCAACCAATTTGTGTAGTTTAGATGTTTAAAAACGCGAATTCTTCGACAAGAAATGTTATTTTTGCATGTTGTCTGTCACCAGGTAAAACTTAATTTTAATGGTATCTTAATTTTATTAATTTTGCATTCAAAATTTTTTCGAACGGTATTTTGTAAAATCCTTGTAATAAATAATTGTAGAGTTTGTGAAACTGTTGTAAAAAATCTGTAAATTTGACTATGCTTGTCATTTCAGAACAACAATTTTACCGCAACCTGAGAAGCTGAAAGATATGCTGCAAAAGCTGAAAGAGTTTCACTTGAAATTTTTAGCTGAGTATAAATAAATAGTGATTTATGTTATGGTAATAAATTGTACGTATTGATTAAGGGAATTAAATATTTTGTGGTGAGCACATACGCCGCTGTAGTAGACACGGAGGCACGGGGAGTTTGCCTAAGCCATGTGAATGATGTTAGAAAAGTGAAGTGCACATTCATGTACGCCACGTACGTTTAGGCTATTATACCACACCTTGAAAATTCGGTGCTTCCGTTGAGAAATTTCTGCCTACGCCCCAGCAAGCGATTTATGAATTTTTAGCTTAAGCCAGTTTTATTTTTTTAATGATTATTGTAATTAGAAAATGTTTATTACTACATTAGAATGTTTTAGACAGTGACAATGATAACGATATAATTTTGTATTTTATTGGATGTCTAGCACTGTGATTGCAGGATGGCTATTAATGTTGATGTTGTACAATACGTTTAAACAAAATTTTATTACACCTTTTGTCATTGTTTGTCGTCGTTCGAGTATTTTTGAAATCCAACAGTACTACCTTGTATTTGACTCTCTCGAAGTTTTTCTATTTTCGAAAGGAATCGCGAGCCAGCGTCAGTCATTTTTGGCAAGTGTTGTACACAGCAAAGTTAAATTTATTCAGTAGTGTACCGTTGCATTTTATTGGCAGTGTGGGTACGTAGCGCAGTATCTAGTAGTAATATCAATAATATTATTTAACTGTGAACCAGACATTTGCAGTATATATCTCATTTTACCGGTTCCCCTAATGGAGCTATCCCCCATTTTCTCAATTTTCAACGAAATCGGAGCTAGAGGTAGCCGCTACCCTAGGATTTTGAGCAGTTATTGAATAAGTTGTAGTTAAACCACCATTAGACTGTATGTTTAGTCCGGGTACGGCAAAGGTAAAAAACGTGCCGGAACCGGAAACCTGGTTAAAAATTGGCTGGACATCTTGCTCATTTTGCCTCAAATGTGTATTTTGATGTACAGTCAATTATAGTTTCGTTTATGTGAATATGTAGAAATACGCATTCACTTGTATATCAAAAAGTTAAGGATCCGAAATTAAACAACGCTTTCTCATATTCTTGTAGAATGTTTTTTGTTGAACTATATTTCTTATCTTGTAGAGCGAATGAAGCCTTGTGTAACTGCACGTCACGCGTTATATTTTGGCTCGTGTTATAATAGGTAAAAATGGGCTTTTAAAGGGCCTCATGTGAGCCGAAATACACGAAGTTGGTCATATATTTACTGAAGGTATTATAGGTAATGTTGCACTGGTTTTGTTAAGCACGAGCAACTCTATGTTTCAATGGTAATGGTTAGTTATATTGTATATCTGGAGCTTCCTAAATTTTAAAATACATCAATATGGTTGTTTTATAGCAATGGATCAAATAGTATCCGTGAAGTTGCGTCGCTTTTCTACAGCAAAATAAGCACCCTGTAGCTGCATGGGATTGCCATTTCTTATATAGCAACATAAATTTTTCAATCGAGCATAATTTTACTTAATATTTTCGTATTGCGTACATCGGGAAATGTGCTGCGCAAGCAAACCCAATAAATTATATAATGCTGATAACCAAAATCGGCTTTGACTATAATCAGTGTAAATGCTGTTATTAACTATGTTTTTTCGTGTAGACTATTTACCTATTTTCTTGTGAAATCGCTGTCACTGTTGTTGATACGATTTGGTTTCACTAATACACGCTATACCATTGAAATGGCATTGCGAAAATAAAGGCCGCGTTAACATTGCATCCGATGCGGCCCTATCCGGTCCGAATTCTCATCGATTGCATTCTATCAGAAACAACTAAAACCTATGCCTGCCGTATGCGTATATGGTGTATGTATGTATTTTTCGCATAGCTTAATCTGATTCGGTCCGAAAAAATGTTGCACGCTGTTTCAGATCGGATGCAATGGGCACACTATATAAAATACACTATACGCAATAGATTTTGCAATATGCAGCATAAGTCGGTATATTTTTTGCCTTAAGTACAACGTATCATATTTTGATCCGAAGTGAGCTAACACCAATGTAAACCTAGTGCCGTCTTCGTTTCTGGATTTGAACTAAGGCATGGTTACGGGTGCCTTTAGAACGACTGCGCTTGATAGAATACAATTTGTGTTGAATATCATACCCATTTATATATTGGCAAAAGAATTGGTGCTGGGAAAATACCTCAGACTCAAATTCATCGGTCTCTGGAGTGATTATGTGATTAAAGGACGCCAGAAACTGACGATAGCGGAGAAAGCTGTCAAATAATGATCCCTTTTGAGCATGCCTTCAGATAGTGTTGTAGCAACAAGGAATAACCAATTCTGGTTTTACGAGGACTTTAGCGTCGACTCTGTGGAAAGTACCGAAATAGTATGTTACACGAATGGATCGTCTATCAAAAGGAGTAATGAAATGAATTGTGGTGGGTGTCTATTCGAAATGAAGTATCACTATTCGTCCCACTTGGTCGATATGCAACTGTTTTTCAGGCAGAGGTTACTGCTATCATGCAGATGCGCAGAAATTTTTGAAGTAAAGAAATTTAGGAACAGAAGTATCGCTATCTTTAGCGATAATCAAGCTGTAGCTTAAAGCATTAGGTAATTGTCAAATCAGATCTTGATGCGTGCTAGAATGCAAAAAGCATCTTAATAAAGTTGGTAATAGGAATAGGTTGAAACTATTTTGAATTAAAGGGCATTCTGGATTGCTTGGGAATGAATTGGCCGATTGGTTGGCTAAGAAGAGATCGGATACTGCTTTTGTGGGTCCCGAACCTTGCATTTCTGTACTGTACTGTACTACAATACTTAAGACTATATTAAAAGATTGTTCTTGTAAGGACCATCAGTCAAAGTTGCGGGATGGAGATAACTGGTTGTAGACTAGATGTTTCTTCAAAGAAATTGATTAAAGGAAATCTATGTTTCTATGGAAATTGAATAAAAACAGAATCATAATTGCCGTGCAATTTCTCACAAGGCACGGTAATTTTATGAAACATTAGAAAACTTTGAAGATTGTAGATAATAATAAGTGTACCTTTGAAAACTTTGAAGATTGTAGATAAGTGCAGAAGGTGTGGTAAAGATTTGGAAACTGCAAGACGCTCAACTATTGAATGCAGTAAATTAAGACATTTAAGATTGACATTGTTTGGGTGTGAAATTTTGAATACCACCCAAGGCTATCAGCTAAAATTGACTAAACTAGGTTTCTGGAATAGGATTAGATTTTAGATTCTTCAAACAGATTTGGGGTGCTCGGAAGGACCTATGGTCCAACCAGATTATATTAACCCTTCTTCCTGTCATTCTTTCATTCATAGTGATGCGGTTCCGAAACAATTTGTTTGCGCTTTGCACCGGCCAGGCGTATAAAAGCAAAAGAGACATTGCGCTGATCCAATTGTTTCAGCGGAGCTTCCGCACAATCTAGTGATATTTAAAGCCAAAATTTCTCTATTTATTTTGTGCTTAACGGTAGTTTGAGGATTTGTCGCTGCCCAGGATCATTCAGCATATATTTCGGAAAAGGAATGGCAAGGGTCACGGTATTGCCTGCTTTATAGAAGTTATCGCATTACAAGTAAGTTTAGAAATCAGCGAAAATTGTATATTAAATTTTGAACGATCTTTAATCTTTTAAGCAGTGAAAATCAGTTACAATGAATTCATGCGAAAATTTGTTTTGTATAATGTGTGGTTTCCCTAATAGTTGGAGGCTGCCGCAGGTTTTATATCGACCCCACACAAGGTTCCATTAGATCATGCCCCCATGTAAATTATAGCCATTTTGCTGATTGTACCACCAGGTTCCTGCAATACTAAAATACTAAAAAATTTTGTGGTGGGTTAGAAATAATTTTGGTGGTTTTTGCTAAAAAATTTCAAATTTTTCCTTTGTGATTGTGAAATATTCCCCTCTAGATATGTACAACTGGAATCAACTGTTAAAATACGCATATATATTTGATATTTTGTGGCAGTTGCAACACTCTAAGGCACCCCATTTTAACTGGTGGGAACCATTCTCATGTGCTTTTAGTTCCCCCAGTTCTAAATTGGGGAACCTCCAGACATAATTTTGGTAGCTTGGAGAAGCTAGATGTTTCATCGCGTTATTCTTAAGCTTTTGTGCATCATTTTCTGGCTTTTACCAGCCACCTAAAACCGTAGCTTCGGATAGCTGGGCGGTATGCATAGTCTATTTTATAGCCAATTATTGTTAATTATCTATGCTTTGTTAAATCACACTATATATAAGGAGTGGACAATTGCTGGGTTATTTTAGTGTAACACAGCGAGCATTACGATATCAAAAATTGCGTCATGTTATGGAATGTTTTCAGACGGTAAAACCAAGAGTCTAAGATAGACTCATGAAGAAGAGTGGCACTACGTTGATGATGCAGTCTTTTTTTTTGGGGGGGGGGACAAGTTTCCCACTTGTGCCCTGTCCCCTCCCTCCAAACTTTCGTCCTGCTCTCCCAACTTCAATTTCAAAATTGAACATAAAATTTTTTGTTGAAACGCGGAACAAAAAATGATTGGCGGGGAAATGCTGAACGAAATCTGTGGGAGGCACAGAATAAAACTTGGAATGGGCAGGACAAAATGTTAAGGAGTAGGACAGAACAACAATCGGGAAGAACAAGGCTAAAGTGTTAACCTTGTCCTCCCCTGCAAAACAAATAAAACTTGGAATGGGCAGGACAAAATGTTAAGGAGTAGGACAGAACAACAATCGGGAAGAACAAGGCTAAAGTGTTAACCTTGTCCTCCCCTGCAAAACAAATAAAACTTGGAATGGGCAGGACAAAATGTTAAGGAGTAGGACAGAACAACAATCGGGAAGAACAAGGCTAAAGTGTTAACCTTGTCCTCCCCTGCAAAACAAATAAAACTTGGAATGGGCAGGACAAAATGTTAAGGAGTAGGACAGAACAACAATCGGGAAGAACAAGGCTAAAGTGTTAACCTTGTCCTCCCCTGCAAAACAAATAAAACTTGGAATGGGCAGGACAAAATGTTAAGGAGTAGGACAGAACAACAATCGGGAAGAACAAGGCTAAAGTGTTAACCTTGTCCTCCCCTGCAAAACAAATAAAACTTGGAATGGGCAGGACAAAATGTTAAGGAGTAGGACAGAACAACAATCGGGAAGAACAAGGCTAAAGTGTTAACCTTGTCCTCCCCTGCAAAACGAATAACACAACAATGGACCGCGTCATTTCACAGCGTATGTAACGTAGTGTGACATTCTTCTTCAAGGATCTATTATGGATGATATGGGCTCTTGATAAGATCAGTTAATGGTGTTCTTATAGATTTGAACTGTAAGTGTGGATTAACAACGCAACCAAACTATTTTCTTAGTAAAGGTATCTATCGAGCTTGAATGATCTTTAAATTGAAATTTTGTTTTAATAAATTATTCTGTCTCTAATTAATTAGATCTATAATACTGTGTGATTGCATTTTTACTCGTTTGTTAGATATTTATATTGAACATAAAATATATATATATGTACATACGATATAGTTCTGACAGATGTGGATTTTGTAATTGTGGAAAGATAATAAATATCTATTTTTAGGTTATATTAGCGGCCAAGCTGTTCTTATAATTTCGACATTGTAATGATGTTTACGGTCATGTAATTTAATGTGAGAGCAGTGGCGCAGCACGCTATTCGAAGGTTGGGGGCAACTCAAATTGGAGAGGAGGGAAAATTGTGTGCGCCATAAGGGAAAAACATATTTTTGCCGAAAATGTAAAGGGGGGTCTTCCCTGTGTGACAGTAGGGAATTGCCGCAGCCACCGGAAAAGCTACGCGATCGTTTGAAAAATTGAAGGACAATAGCACGGGAGCATATCGTTGGCGTCGTTTCAGGGCGTGAAAATACATTTGGAGCTAATTCATTGATACCACGATGCTATGTAGATTGGCGATTCATTTGAGCTATATGTTGTCTTTGATATTTGGTTTGATTTCGACAAACGGGGTATAACAAGAAGCCGTTATAAAAAAGTTTTTTCCATCCAATACTTTCATTCTTAAATCTGACCTTTATCGTCATGATACAAGAAAATATCATTATATAGTTGATTCAAAACCGAGAATTGTCGTATTTTGCGTTTTAGTAAGCTCAATGTGAAGTTATCTTTAGCTTAATGAACATAGAGGTATCCCGAACTGTGCTTGTTATGGCAGCCGTGCAAAATTATTAGTCGGTGGCTGTTTAATTGCACGTTTAGTGCAGCTAAAATGGGCCAATACAGGGCGCACATTGAATCATGGTGACATCTCTTTTTCAACCTATCTCGTCCACAATTTCATGAAGTGAATTCTGGTTTTAATGAAAGGGAGTTTTAACAGGGCCCGAGTTTCTAAAATATGATATCCACTATCTAGGTTTCTGTTGAGCAAAGTTAACTTTTGGCGAACGTGGGTGGTGTTTGAAAATATAGATATATCTGTTTTCATAGAAAGAATTTTTCAGTTGCCTTAAAGTTTTTTAATGAGTTACAAATTATTTGTCTATGAAAGGGAGGGCATAGATTCCGTCGAATTTAAATTTACCTCCAAGGTTTGTGATCTTCGCCAGCAACAGTTCTCTTTCCTGGTCATTGTCAAATTACGTTCGATCGTGGAATAATATTTTTACAAGAATTCGCTGAACCGCACTACATGTGTCATGAAAATTATACTGTGATCTACCCCGAATTAACTACCTCACATATGTGAATGCTATACGGCAATTGACGAAGTAGCTTCTTAACGCAGTTGTTTGTTATCATTATTCGTTATGAGTAGCCTATGAGAGCACAAACGTGGTCATAGCGCAATGTTTAGTGAGCGTAAGTCTAATACAAACGACTCGGATTCGGTACAGCGTGCCGACAACGTTTATTCACGGATAATATTTTCGCCTCTTGTTTCATAGTTTCAAATGAACACTACACACCACTCCTACACGAGCAGAGGAAAACTTCGGGCCAAATGAAGCCAAATATTTCAAACTTCAAATCCTTTAGCGAATAGCGAAATGTACACGAAGATTTGGTTGAAGCTATGTTCTGTATCTTGATATATTCTGTACTTTGGAACGATGCTAAGAATATAACAATGATATATATATCAAGGTTATAGGTTGACCCGCTGTCATAATTTAAACCAACTACCGTGAATCATATTCAAGCTACAAGTAACACCAGAAAAACCACAACGCGTTTTGACACAGAATTAGTTAGTTTTTTGTTAAAGAAATTATATATTGGTTAGATTTCAACCTTGCAATTTCAACGTTTCTATTTGGCACTTTTGCGGTGTATGTTGTTTGAAGTGACACCCGTTGACATCTGTTCGTAATTGCTAGGAGACGGTTAGCCTTGGCTATTATAACTTGGCAGCACCAGTGAATGTGTCAGTTTTTGAGTTCAAGAACTAGAGGTGTCAAGCCTCCTTTTCGTCTAATTAACGTTTGATACTACCTAGGATAAACCCAACGGTAACAACATAATTACTGAGGAACTGGCTAATAATATGTATTAACGCGTTGTCGCATGCCTTTCGGAAAGGCAGAATTTGTAATATTGTTTATGGCTGTTTGCGGCGGGTAAAAACAAAAAAACAACTTTGGAGAAAGCTTAATTAAATAGAGCTGCTTGTGCAATTATGGTATGATGTTTTATTTGATTGTAACAAGTAAACGACACTAATAGTCTTATTTATGGATCTCGCCTGATATTGTAGTCTTTGATGCCATATATTAGTATGTCTTGTTTTAAATACATTTTTATTTCTAGAGCCGTATTACGTGTAAAGCAGTACGATTAATATTCACTTGACTTATTGACTTATATAAAGCATTGTCAACGATACGGCATTGTTGACGATCTCGCTGTAGCTGACCCCGACAAATCCCTCGCAATACCGCGCCATTGGTTTCAGTTTTGCGCAGTTTCTCGGGCAGTTTCCAGGTTGAAATGTAATCCCTTGATGTCATTTTTAATTTGACTGGCCCATCCTTTTGCGTGGCGCATTACGCGGGACTTTCCGTGTTGCAGGTCTTTTTCAGTTGAAAAACTTAGGTAATCGTTCAGGGCTTATTTGTTGGACGTGGTCAAACCACCGAAGTCGCATCAGCCATATTCAGTCAGCATATATATAGAATTCGACACTTGTTGAATTTAATTTAAGCTTCTGATTACTTAATTTTAACTCATTTAAAAATCGCTGCTGTTTGGGACTGCCAATTTTGTCAGATATCTAGATCGCACTTGTTTAGGGGCGTATGTATATGAAATGCATGCTATGCCGTTCTCAGTGCAATAATAGCTCAATCCTTTCCCCCTCTTATCACATAACGGACGGCCCTAAATGCTGCGTAGATGTATTTTTAAGCGTTATTTGTATGGCTCTCTAACGGAAAGTGTGCTGCGTTTAATATATCAGTAAAAATTTGCCTGATGGTATATAAATTATTAACGCTAAGATTTGTTGAAATATGCTTGGATGTTAGTGGTTTTTCCGAACGCCATTTTGCATCGTTCGTTTTGAACAGTTTGTCAGCTTCATTGCTGAACGGACGTGGCGTGGTTCACCGACCCAAAATTCGAAATTTTTTTCTGGCGTCCTTGGCAGCCGATAAGTTTCGCTCCAGGGTTTTCGGCATGCAGGGATAACTTATTTTCTTCAACAAGTATTAATCAGACAGTGCAGAAACACTAGTACACTAGATAAATGATTAATCCCAAGCAACGACAATGGTCTAACTTGTAGGTACTTCCGGGCTAAGCATTATGCCTGCAATGGCAAACTGCTCCCAAAAGTATATATTTTAAAGACGTAAACCTCGTGGTAGTGGAATTTTCAGGCAAAATCACTGTATGCATTGTGGTTCGCTATTAATGATATGTGCAATTGATATTGACAATTCCTGTTCAAGGTTATTTAAGCGCGTTCTGGCCCTGACATGCGATCGCAATGTGTTAAAGATATACCGACAAATCTGGATAGCTATTCCCATATAGTAGAAGCTAATAAATTTATGTTGCTTTTGAACAGAAGTGATTGGGATTATTTTTGTCTACCAGAGGCGGTTAAGCGTATAATGCATGAGTAAACTTAAGCTGCGCCCCTTACCATCCTCATTTGACAAAAGCGACTGCCATTCTGTTGTTCACTGAACACAAATTAAAGAACAGAAATTAGTCCGTTTCATATTCTATAGGTATATTATAATTTGAAAATGTTGCATCGAACAAATTGGTGTCAAAGTACAGGGGCCGAATTGCATTCGCTAATGGTGTTATGGAACAGAAAAATGTCGAAATTGGATACGGCTATTGAAATCCGAGTTCTGTTTGCTAACAACGTTTTGTATATGGTGTCAAAAGAGGATGGTTGGTGGCTCGTCTTAAGTTTACTCTTGCATAATGGTATACGGTCTAAAGTTACGTGTATTGAGTAGCCGTTCGCGGCCCTTTTCTACCGAAAATGTTGCATATCGAGAGAAATTGATGTGCAGATTCCATTAAGAACACATGTTGGTTTGACATTTGTTTATAATTTTATATGAATATTATATATTTATCAAAGTCTCAATGTCTTATCAATATCTTAGTGTTCCACATATTACTATATCGTCGCAACAATTAGTTTATTGTAATATGTAGATGTTTACTTACACCGAAAAGTTATGTGACAAACACGGACACAATATTTTATAGATTTTTTGACGAATCCGTGCTCGTTTTGGCAATCTCATTTCTTTCACAGAATTTGGGGATCGAATACTTTACGATGGCTTCCATTGCCATACAGAAGTAAAACAATACTGTTCATAATTGCTCTACCGAAAGTGGGTAAAATTGTGATGGTTCTAGCAGTGAATGTATTAAACGCTATAACACGTAACTAACCGTAATGAGTGCAAGAAGTTAACGCTTGGTAAATAATGATTCGATATCTCTTGGTATGAATTTATTGTTATATAGAATGTGTATAATGTAATTTTAGCTTAAAGAATATAAGTCTTAGTTAACTATTGCGAGCTGATACGAATGTGATACAGGAAACGCGGCTTATATTACTTATCCGTTTATAGCACAGGATACATTTAATCGAATCCAAAAATTACAACTTGAAAAAAACGCGAAACACAAGTAAGTAAATTTAGGCTAAATTTAGTCTGGTTATGATAAAATGTTCTTTTGTTCGATGAAATACATTAAATTGCTACATCTCGTTTTACAATTAATATTCTTAAAGGTATGTTTTCATTATAAATCATAAGATGATTAGCTTATATTCCTTTAGCGTTTCAAGCGTATGACCTCAACACCATACATAGTTAATGTCAGGGGGCTTGGATACCGTGGAAAAGGGCCTGAGGGTTCGGCGAGAAAGAGTGTGGGATGTATAGCAGGGATGGTGGTACTCTGTTGTAGTCATAAAGGCTCTACATGTGTTATTTAAAAGGTTTGAAAATGCAATGCCTTCGTTGTTGACTAAAGCATCCGTAATAGGACACAAATGTGTAAACGTTTATGATCGTAAATTTTTCGTAATTTTAGGTGTGCCTTTTTTGATTTGGTTAATATGTGTTTTTAGAACTTTGATGGGCCCGTGTGTTTGGCAAAAGCCGAAATCCTAGTGCACCACCTCCCGCCATACTGGCGGTTGGCAAATAAACTATTAACTATCTATCCGCAGCAATACGTAACTGAACGAAGTAA
>JASANE010015621.1:0-18514 GCA_030248225.1 Trileptium ribeirensis
TAACACCACGACTGTTGCGTTTTGTAACGAGAATCCAAGAATTTGATTATGAAGTGGTGTACAAACCTGGTAGACAGCATCTTAATGCTGATGCAATGTCACGTCCGCCGATTTTGAAATCCACCCTGAATAAAGAATCGGTTGATAATTTGGAAGATGACCGGAAACCGGATAATGAATATCCTAACGAAGCGTTAGAAAAACGAGAAGCTAATCTTTTAAAGATTGTGGGCGTAGTTACGCAAAGCCCTAACGCAGTGATTGACGAAAACGATGAAGCGGATGATCCACAACCTGGTCCAAGTGGAATGCAGGTAGATGTTCCTGAAGTGGAACGTGATTTGAATGACTATTTTGCGATTGATCCGCCATGGGAAGCGGATGAAATCCGACGTGCACAATCTTTAGATCCGTTTACCAGAGGAATGATTCGTTTTCTTGAAGATCAAGAGTTGGATCCAGAGTTAAGTGAAGATTTGCAACGACAGATTTTGTTGCAGGAAGATAGGTTCCACGTTCGAAATGGTGTTTTGTACTATGTAATCCGAAAACGTAGACCTGTCCGTGCGGAAGCGTGCGAATTTCGTTTGGTCCTACCTGAAGAATTTCGAATAGTTGTGATGGAACAAGCTCATACGACTAAATATGCCGGTCATGTAGGATACAATCGAGCCTTGGCTAGGCTCGAACGGAAGTTTTATTGGGTCACAATGAGAAAAGACCTCGAAGCGTTTATTAACGCATGTGTTCCATGTGCTCGATTTAAACCTGGTCCTAATCGTCGTGGACCGTTACAACCAATTCCTGCGATGGCACCATTTCATATGGTAGGCGTAGACGTGATAGGTCCATTACCCGTTACTCGATCTCGAAGCAAATATATTGTGAACTTTATTGATTATTTCACGAAGTGGCCAGAAGCTTTTGCCACACCTGATCAAACTGCTAAGACTATTGTTGATTTATTGCTGAACAAGATAGTGCCCCGACACGGAGTACCGCGTGTCATTTTGTCTGATCAAGGACCAGCCTTCACGTCTGAATTATTCACGTCTGAAGCAGCGAAACTAGGAAGTCGAACGGTGTTTGCTACACCGTATCATCATCAATGTAATGGTCTTGTGGAACGATGGAATCAGACGTTGATGGCCATGATCAAGCCACTTACTGAATTGGAACCAAATAATTGGGATTCGTACGTCGATAGCGCACTTTTTGCGTACCGAACTACGGTACACGTGTCAACGGGCCAAACCCCGTTTTTTCTGATGCATGGTCGTGATCCGGACTTACCTGGAGAAAACCCGTTATTGTCCATAACGGAAGGTGGAAGTATCGACCAACATGTACAAAAACTGTTGGATACGTTGACTAGCACTTGGAAAGAAGCTAGTAAGTCCGTGCGTTTGGCCCAAGACGCCTACAAGCGATATTTTGATCGAAGAGCACGTATTCGTGACTTTTTGCCAGGTGATGTGGTATTAATGCGAAGGCCGGAGAAAATCGATTCTCGTAGGATTACTAACAAATTTCATCCGAATTTCGAGCGACTATATCGAGTAGTCAAGGTACAAGGTCCTAATCTGGAGGTAATACGATTAGGTGATGCGCGACGTAAAAGTAAGATGTATAATAAGAGTTTGTTTAAACATTTTGGTGGTGAGCCGCGCGATTATTTAGAATACGAGCAACGCTTGCGCGCGATTGAAATCGATAGCGAAGAAATCGATTGGTTCTGCGGAGAATGCGGGCAAAGTTATGAAGAAGACCTCCGCATAGGTGAAGATGATATCAATTGGATCGAATGTGATTACTGCCTTGAATGGTATCATTTTCGATGTGTAAAATTGGAAAAGGAGCCGGAAACGACATTATGGTATTGTCCGGCATGTGTTCAACGATTATGTACATAAACGGTATTAATGCTATGTAGTTATGCATACTTCTTATTCTATCTTTCTATTTTCCGGTATTGAATGAAGCATGCCAAAGTTAGAAGGCGCGTGTGGAATAGTCCTCGATAGCGATGAAGTAACGTTTCCGTTAGATGGTTGGTCGCCAGTGCTGGGCCGTAAAAATATCTGATATGGTGGCCATGTGCACGTGAACGGGTAAATTGATTTATTTTTACTTCTACCTCTATTTCTGTCTTTTCCGCTATCGAACAATGAACAATGAATAATGTAGCGTAGCAATAGTGCGTCAGTGTTCGCTGAGTGCTAGTTTGGGATCTACAGCGGTATAGTGACGAGTTAACTGCTGATGAAGATCTATAGCCGAGAACGCCCATGAGTGAAGGTGCTCGCTACGTAGATGGAGTATTAAGCATGGCGTATTCGATATGGTTTAAATGGAATGAAGAAAATCCGACATGGTGGCGTTCTAATGGTGCTCGATAAACTGTTATAAACAATTATTGCATTTTAGATTTCAGGCGATCGTTATATACCGACGGCTACTTAAGCAGCAATACGTCGTGTGTAATTAATAACAATAATAACAATTGTTATATTCTGCGTTATTCAACGACATATTCTACAACGCCAATAATTACAACATCGCTACAACTGCTGAAACGGCAGACTCGAATTGGGATAGCGGTAGTGAAACCGGGTCCTCAGAGGGTTCTGATTGGTTGTCCGATTTAGAGTCTGAGCAGGGAGATAACCCTCTTGAGCGTTCACTTAACGGGATAGAGCAACAATTAACTTTTTCGGAGGGACAGCAAGGTCCACCGTGGAAGGATCGTAACCACCCAGTATGGAATTTATATGCGTGGACCAGTGGGTTAGAAATGGTAGGTCGAGAGTGGATGCACCCCGCTAGTGTAGTTGTAGTAGACGCCCGTGACCAAATTGAGTCAGCGATAGGTATTATCGAACGGTCAGCTACCAACTTAATCGCATGTGATATGGAGGGTGTAAATATCAGCTACCGACAACAACAGCAGTTTCGAGAAGCATGGGAAAAATATTTGGATACGCCTGAGAAGGATCCGTTTGACGTCTGCTGGCGATGGTTGCCACGTAACGCACGACTATGGGTCGATCCAAAATGGTTAGCCTATGCAGCAGGTTGGCAACGTACAGCAGCGCTACATTACAAGTCGCCACGATCGAAGGAGTCGTCATCATTTTCGATTTGATGGCGCTGGGTCCGAATATGCCTGCAGCATTATATGCGTGTATTGCGTCAGAAGCACGACTCAAAATATGGTGGGCAATGAACAATGATGAAGGATTTTGGAACGTGCGTTATTTGCAATACAATCAGCCGTTTCCACATGCTAATTCAATGGATCTGCAAGCGGCAGTAGGTCGTCGATATAGTTTACGGCGATTCTTCTTTCTGTTTACTGGACGCATTCGACAAGATCCGACGCCGTATGGTACAACATTGTTAGGAGGAATCCGTGTACGACAAGTAGGTCCTGGAAATTGGGTGCTGAACTTTGAAGAGTATCAGGGGTTCGTTCGATATAGTGCTCATGATGTTATGCTCATTGATGGAGCATTGTTTATCGCACATCGACGTGGTACGCCTCCACCGATGGGACGTCACGACGTTAATTGTTTATGGCATCTGATTGAACAATTTCCGCGTATATTTCGAGCGTTTACAACGGATGCGCGTGGTTTAACGGTGCGAGTTAATCCTGATGCCGTATCAAATCGTCGTGGTTATCAAGAGAGTATCGTTGACAAAGTGGCTCAATGCGCTGGTTATTGGCGGCGCAAGGGCCGATGGAATGTTGAAGAGCATAGCAGCTTGTATCAAATTAATGATCAAGATAATGGCGAAGCTGCTTTTGTAATAGACCTTGGAGGAAACTTACATCGCGATACTGATCGATTATTTGCAGCAATGGCAGCGCAATTAAGTCGACAATTGGGCCAAAATATGCGTTTGGACCCTATTGACTTGGATCATACGCCGGTTAGCGAAATTCCGGAATCCGAAATGCGCTATAATCGCGATTATCTTCCGGATGGTATGGATGAATTTAACGCATGGTATGAAGCGGAAAAACGACGACGAGCTAAGCGTAGTCGACGTCGTTCGCGTATACAGCGACACCAAGATGTCGTCGCTGGTCCTGGAGATGAAACGGAGTTAGAGGAACGGCGTGAGGATATGTTTGACGAAGAGATGAACCAGCAAGCTATACAATGGGAAACCGAAGGAGTACCTGTGCGTGAAATTCGCGACCGGATAATGATAGCCTATGATGAGCATTATGGCGGAGCATGTGTTGTTACCCGCCCAGCTGTATTGCAACGTTTGGATCGCCAAGTGTTACGAGAAGAAGACGCAGCTTCTAATGCTTCATCAGCTGCTACAACACCGCCTGCGGTTCGCACGCCGGAACCTGCATCAGACGACTCGGTACGCATAATAGGATCTGTAACGATCACTGCTAGTCCAGCAGATCCTATCCAATATCATTCTACTTGGGTCGAAAATGAGCAGATTGGTCACGAAAACCAGCGGAAGTGCCAGAAAATGGGAGGATTAGCAGCGCAGGAAAGCCTAGCAACCCTGATGGGGATTGCTGTAGCTTCGGAATCTATGACTGAATCAGTTGGCAGAAGGAAAGCCCCTTTACGAATTGTTAGTGTAGATTCGTCAGCAGTAACCTTACCAGCCCAGGAAACAATGGATCAATCCACACTGAGTCGGATACGTACTGAATCAGAAACAGCGGTAGTGTCGTCGATTGCTTTAACTTTGCCAGTGTCTTCCGCGTCTAGCTTAGTAACCGTAGCTCAAGCGGAACCTGCGATGTCTGATATTGTGCCGATGACAGTACGACCAGTTAGGGGACGTGGGAGAGCTAGCATTATGTTCCCACCTAGCCTTCCTCAGTCGGCGCGTATGCGTTTGTCGCACGCTATTCGAGCGCCGTTTCAACAACCTATTTCAGTGGTGAATCCAGCACGACCGCGTGTTATGGATATACTCACTAATCAACTAGTTACTGCCGCCTATGAGCACGTTCAACAACAAGAACAAGTTGCGGCTGTTGCCGAACAACCGCCTACTACAATGGTAACGAGTGGTCAGGAAATTTCGCCTTCGTTGCATATTGAATTGTAGTTGGGAAATTTGCGTGGTACGGAATTGGCACAAGTGCGTGAACAATTACAACAAGCCGTACCTCCATCAGCAGTGCAATTGGATGGTATGCTATTAATGCAGCAAATGCAATTAAATACGCGAGTCGATACTGCGTTGCATTATTTGCGTCGAATGGACGAAAGCTACCGAGCTCAATTGGAAGCCCGGCAAATGGAACTCGATCACGCACATAGTCAAATTGCCGAACTCAAACTGCGATTACGGGAGAGAGAGTCGCCGGAACGCAAAACGCGAGGAACGCAAACCAAAAAGAAAACGCAACGAACTGCGAGTCGTCAAGCGCGCGCAGAACGTCGATACGACTACGAAAGAGTGACCAGCGAATCTAGCGATAGTGATCGTGAAGCGAGACGACGACAGCGAGGTAAACAACATGCCTCATCAGTTATTGTACCACCACAGCGACAGGAAGTAGTTTATCATGAGGAGCAACAGTCAACATCGGCAGCAACTTTTGCGCCGTCTTTTACGTCAACGCCAGCCGTGTCAACGTTAACGGTGGCTACGGAAAAACCACGAAAGTCCAGTGATGTAGAAATCTTTGAAGAAGCTTCGGCGGTTACACCCACGAAAGTGGTTTCAACAGCATCAGAGGAGCAAGGAGCAACTGCTATAGTGGCAGTGCCACCGGCTGTACAACCAGCATCGACACAACGTGATGCCGGTCAATTAGCGCTACCGAGCGAACGACGAAGTGGAACGGAGATGACTTCATTACATTTTAATGGTAATGACTTACGAACTGGTCGTATTACACCGTTTGGTAACCGGTTAATTTACCATTATTTCACGTTTTACCAACCTGGGTTCAATGAGCCAATGCCACAATGCATGAATATGTTGTATCAACACTTGCGCGATGAATTAAAACGCGAATTTAAACAAATTGGTGAACGTGGACGGCATATAAGCGAACGTGATCTGATTGACATTTTCTTCAAATGGGAAGAACGCGTCCGCAACATTATTTTTCAAAAACAATGGGACGTTATTATTACGCCGGAATTGTATGATCTCTTTATACGTCGATTAGCGTATACGGTACGTGGATTCGTTTACGAAATGCTGCGAAGGCGCAGCATTGCGATACAATATTTCCCGCAGCTGTTCTTCATCGGCTTTAGTCGACGCAAATGGGAAAGCGACCTCCAACGCGATATGCGACGTTATGCCGATACGCGATCAGGAATCTCGAGTCAAGTAGCCCGAGTTCGTGACTATGTGTTTCCGAATACGGAATATCAGCGTCTACGAGACGAAGTTGACAGGTTGGAAGGTCAACTCAATGATCAACAAACGCAGGGAGAACCGGCACTTGAGTAACGGGAACAATTACAACAGTTGATTGCCCGGGTTTCGAGACAAACGCGACAACAATTTTCTGCTGCGTTCTTGAACGAACTTCAATTCGTTACGCGATGGTATGATCGACGTCACGATTGTCCAGGGCAACCGTTATCTATGCCCCTGGAACATGATTGGCCATTATATTTACCGAAACCACGTCGGAACTAAAACAATGTTTACTGTCGTAAATTTTTCGTCAATTGGGCGCTACAATAAACAGTAATAGAAGTAACCCTAACAAGTATTAGCATAACCCCACTAATTGTGTCGTCATGGTTAAACATTTTGGATTATCGCGAACGTTTAATATACTTTTTGTCTTCAAATACGTCGCGATTTTGATGTCGAACAATTATGATAATGAACCTTATGGAGCTATTGTGGAGTCCTGAATGGCAGGAACTCTTTCATTTGGTATTTTGATAATACAACAACAATTTTGGTAAACAATTTTACATTATATGCAGCACCGTGAGTCCTGGGTCACAGGAACTCTTAGCGACATTATATATTTCGCCATGGTCGATATGGACAATTTA
Organism: Trileptium ribeirensis; assembly: GCA_030248225.1. Classification (NCBI taxonomy): domain Eukaryota; kingdom Metazoa; phylum Nematoda; class Enoplea; order Enoplida; family Thoracostomopsidae; genus Trileptium; species Trileptium ribeirensis. The sequence goes on from JASANE010015621.1 coordinate 7,026, forward strand.
ATTTTGCCTCATCACGGTCGAATATAACGATGGCTACAACAACTAAGGTTATTGACATTATATGGAATGAACATTGTGAAGTTTAATGCTAATTGTTTGTGTATTTTTTTTATATTTGTCTCGTATATACATTTTGTTATAGGAACTTGCAGGGTCGACTGATTATCGCCTCATCATGCCTCGTCGTGAACATATGAACGATGTGTGCCTGCGGTAACTACATTACTCATCAACAATAGCAATATGTACTGTGTTAATATATATGACGAATCGAGCTAGACTCGTTAAATTGGTAAATTGAGGGTAGCCCGTATTGATCGGTATTTCTTGTTTTCAGCATAATTTGTGTAATGTGGTGCCTTTGGAAAATTCCATATTATTTTTCATTCACAAAATTCACAAAAACTTCATAAAAATTTAAATAATTATAAAAATCCAAAAACAATAAAAATTTACAAAATTCCAAAATTTTCTATTTTTATTTTTCACTTATTTTTATTTTGTCATAATTCTTGTCATTTATTTTTGCTCATAATAGTTACGTGTACTGCCATAATAACGTTGGGTTTCCAAACAATTGGAGCTTTCGTTTATATATATATATATTTGATGTTGCTTATCACATTATTTGTAATTACTTGTTATTAACATTTGTTATTACTTGTTTTCAGGTTATTGTTACCCATGCCGGGACGTCATGGGCTTACTAAGGGGGGTGTTGGGGCTGGTGCCTTTTTCACCCCAAAAATTTTTCTTCTTCTTTTCACTAAAGGCCGCCCCCACGCCGCCCTGGTATCCCCTGTCGCAATCGGCATGGCATATGAGCGTAATATGTACGTAAACTATCTATATATTCTACTATATATAAATATAAACTAGCTATGTATTTACCTATAAATATATAAAATATAATAAAACCTATATATTTACTAAAACTCTCCTATCCCCATAAATTCCCCAAAACCTAAATTTCTTAAATAAAATTATATAAAACACACTTTTTCTCCACCCTTTTTCTTACAATATATACCTTACCCACCCTTTTCTTTTACACACAACCAAAATTCTACCCAAAATTCATTTTTCTCCGTTTTCCTACTTTTTCAACCAAAATTCAAACCCCTCCCTCTCACCCAAATCTCCACCAATCTCCCTAAAATTTTCATATCTTTTTCCCATCACTACCCCTAACCATATATTAAACCCCCTCCTTTCTCTTCTTCTTATTTCCTATAAATTTACCCTTTCCAAAAATATCCTTTTTCTTTCCTTTTTCTCCATTTTTCAAACATCCCCCATTCCCTCAAAACTCAACCCCCATCCCCTAAATTTTAATATCCTTTTTCACTTACCACCCCTATTCATATATCTACCCCACCCCTTTTCCCCTTCTTTATTTTCCATAAATTTCTATTTTCCAAAATTCCCATTTTTCCCCAACTTTTCACATTTTACAAATATCTCCTATTTTCTAAATACTTAATTCCCACTCCTCAAAATTTAAATACAACCTTCCCTACCTACCCCTCCATCATATTAAAATTTCACAATCCCCCTCTCTCTACTTTTCTCAAACCACACCCCAACTTTCCACCCTTTTCTCATTTCAAATTTTTCTTTAAAATCCTTTCTAAATTATATAAATATATATCAAATATATTATTATATTCGTGGCAAGCGCGTATATTTTAATACAGTACAGGGTACTGTCGGTTGCGCCTATGTAGCGATATTATTATCACTAATTATTTACTTGTTCTTGTGTTGAATTTTGAATTAAGATACAGTGATGAGTATGTATTATTATGATGGTTGTAGTTGTTTGGAGTTTAGTTAATGACTTAGCTATGTTTTAGGGATTTTGTCATAGTTTAGACTACGTGTCGTTTGGCTTGTTCAAAATCGCTCGAGGATGTTTATTGTTTTTTTTGCGACATAGAGTTTTGCACCTAGCGTGGACTACGCTGAGATTAAGAGAAAATTCGAAGATTACAAGTGTTGGCGAAATGCGTTAGCTACAGTATTAGGAGTTTCAACCACACGGCGTGTAATTTCAAACGGTCTTTCTTCACAATTTCCATTGTTATAGAACTAATAGGCGTCGACTGACGAGGAAAAGCGTAGCGATTTTTATACCGTTTTTCCTTTTCTCTCTCAGCTTAAAGCAATCTGCGAGTTACTCGAGTATAGTATGGACATATAACGAGTTAGTTGTGTTACACTCGAAATCAATATGGATTTACTTGGAGGCCGACTTCGTTTTATCCGAGATGGTTCTTATCCGGTTGTTGCTATATGGTTATTGCGGTAGCACCATTTATATTTTATTAGTTACCGACGATTACTAGCCAGTAGGCGCTAGTTAGCGAAGTCTTCGAAGCGAAGGCAACGAATTCTTTCGGATTGAATTGTTATCGATTTACATTACTAGAAGTCTAAAGCGTGTTTATCAGCGCCAATAGCGACTGTAATTTTGGGATTTAAACTGCCTGTCAACATGATTCATCTAAGTAGCGGCTCAACTACGGTGCTGGTTCATTATGTAAAGAGTGGTTAATATGCTGAGGACTTTGCTATGGACACGTAATATTCCCTTATACTAATTACCATTCGTTTGCGTATTATTTACGGGTCGTGTAATACGGCATTGATAAGATCACCAACTCGGAGTGCCACGGTTGTTTGTCTGTAAACCGAATTCTAAATAAAGTTTGTGGTATCAAACTCGGGTTCAGGTTTAGGTGGTTTTCCTTTTTATTGGTGACCCTTAACGGATACGTCATTCTGGACTGTCGTAAAAGATTGGCACTTCGGGTTTCTGGTAAATAAATGTTTGCGACCCTTCGGCTGTTATTGACGTATTGAAAAGAGCGTAATAAAGCTACATTGGTAAGCGCTGAGCTCTTAAAGTCGCAGAAGAATCCCCGAAATAGTAAAATAGTAGACATTAGGAGTTATTATCATCACTTATCTGGTACGTCAGACCACGAGCTCGCGCACCCCGGCTGTCAGTGTTGTAGTACTTGGTGGCCTATGTTTTTCTCTTTCGTGTATTATAGTAAGCGCTGGGGGTCGGAGCGTCGCGTAAGCACGGAACTACACAGCCATAAAGAAATTAAGCTCCGACAGCCCGTTTAAAATTCGTAATCCTTACGAAAACCTATAAAATTAATGATTATTGCAACATGAAACCCTTAGCAAACTCCTCCGGTATTCATAAAACACAACCACTAATAAGCCAAGTTACCTTCTTTTGGTAGCTGTGTAACCTTTCACCAACTGTATAAAAACAATAAGTCAAACTGGCGCAATTCTGTCGCCAACTAAAACCAATGCTTCGACGCTGCTCATGCCCAAACTCAATACAATAATAGAAAAATAATAATTGGGTAGCTAATAAAAGAAACTAGTAGTGAGCAATATGCAAATTATTTCAAAATATAAACAATAAACTCAAGAAATTTCATGATTTAGGACATTGACAGAGTTGCGAACTATAATAATTTGTTGAAAAACTTTTACATAAAGCAATTGGTAGCTATGTATTTAAATATCATTAAGAAAAATTTTGGAAAGAAGTGAGTAATTCCTGTATAAAAATATCAAAACCATACATGCCGAAGTAGTGGATCAGGAGGCGACCCAAGCCTGAAGCCTGTGACCTAGCACCCGAGGCCCTGGTATACTCAACCGGAGAATATTTCCACCCGCTGGCGCTCTGCACCCACTCACTGCACACCTAAGGCGCAAAGAAAATTCTTAAATATTGTGTGAAATTGGACAAAAATTGGTGGGAAAGCGGTGACAATGGGTCGTCGGTGGACGGGGGGCAGGGGATGGGGAGGTTGTCAACTATATTCAGCATCTCCTGAAGGCCCATCGCGGAAGGTCTGTAGCGCCTTGTGAGACGACGGGCCACCCCGTCCCGACACCGCTTTCCCAGAGACGTAGGAGCGTCAGCATGTATGATCAAAACCAAATTCGGTGTCTTTTGTAACATAAAAAATATTTTTCAAAAAATATTGCAGTTTCTTGCGAACGTGACCTATGACATTATAGCTATCTGCAAACGAATAAAAATGTAGATAAACCACTTCTCATTAAATGTAAGCTTTTATTTTAGCCATTATGAGACATTCAAGATAACGTGTGTACAGCGTGTCACACCATTGTCCCACAGTAAGCCGCGATTATAGCCATTAATCCGTTAGTGTCACAGTTTACACTTCATGGACAATGACAGAGTGTCGCAGCGGACAATTTAATTTATCCCCTATAGTCGAGAGTGGCCGTTTAACCTGAGTTTGAGCAAAACGGAGTCCCGCGAAATACGTATAGACAATTTTCATATAGTCGCTCTTAACTACATGTGATAAATTAAATTGTCCGCTGTGACACTCTGTCACTGTCCATTGAGTGTAAACTGTGACACTAACGGATTATTGCCTATAGTCGCGAATGGCTGTTGGACCACGGCGTGGCACGCTGCACACACATTATCTCGAATGTCTTATTACTACATATAAGAGAAACCTGCCCATTTAAGCTTGACAGATAAGTTGTAAAATTGAAGTGGCCACAGTAATAATAAAGGTAGTCAATAAAGTATTGGTCTTGCCTTTGTCGATGTGCTCTAGGCCTAAGCCAAGTTTAGGTTTGTCTATTTTCCCCACTTTGTCCCAATTGTTGCCAAGTTTCGCCAAATTTTATGGCATCAGCTTGAGGACCAGTCACATGCCATAACCGGTGGGCTTTCAGTACAGAGGGAGGCTCAGGGGAGAAATAGCCTTCCTCACAACCTATGAATGTATATTGCGTGTGCTTCTGCCAAATTTTGAATTTTCAGGTTGGACAGCTGCCAAAATTTGAAATTTCCGCGCTGTACGGCTGCCAAGATTTGAATTTACGGTGTTGGATGGCTACCTAAATTTGAATTTACCCAGCTGAACAGCCGCCATATGTTGTATTTTCGTAAAATCCTAATTTCTCGCCCAGGATAGCTTCTAACACTTGAATTTACCTTGTTGGACGGCTGCCAAAATTTGGATTTCCCCCGCTGCACAGCCGACAAATTTTGTATTTTACCAAAATTTAAATTTACCGCGTTGGACAGCAGTAAAAATTCGAAATTGCCACGTTGGACAGCTGCCAAATTTTGAATTTTGCTAAAATTACAATATATGTCGTATTATAACTACTTATAACAGTCAGGCGAGACGGCTACATTTATCCCACATGGTTCCGCCTAACAATATGGGCATTATATGGAGCTCTCCGAAACCTCAGGACAAATCTCATAGCCAGTGTCTGTCAATAGTTAGACTGTGCCAATGTCATATACAGTCACGCTTCACTGTGGGACAAACTAGAGACAAAGCGCATTGAAGTTATCTTAAATGCTCATTAACCTTGCATCCATTTCAATAAATTGCAACATGGCACGAAATCTTGGCTACAATATTGGTGCCAAAAGGTACAACTATTTTAATTTTGTAACTACATGAATTGAACCATTTTTGCTGACTTATGATCTTTCACTTTGCACAGGGCGCAAACAACTGGAAAAAGTGGATATTTATCTTGAAATATTTCTTTCCTGTCCGGTGCGTATCCAGCACGGCAGTACGGAATTCTGTACTCTTCAGTTATTAGTCTTTGCGTTCTATCATCCATCTGTGGTCTTTTCGTTTTGCACCCAGGTCGAATTTTTTCAATTTTAAAGGTACAACAATAATTTTGGTACCAATCGGCTTAAATCAATCGGCTGGTTCGCAAAATGTCCATTTCGGCCACTTTTATTGCAACAAGATTTTTTCTATTTTTTAGTTACCAATGTTACCGAATATTTATGAACATTTTCTCCATATATGCATAATTTTATGTACCATTCGAGATAAGTGGAATGTTTGCGAAATCAACAGAATGGGCTCACGAAGTAAGGAGTTTTATTGCCATTTATGTGAAATGCTAAACCTAGGGCTTTCATCTTGCCTAAGCCTAAAGTCGCTAAACCAATGAACCAATTCGGCTAATTATTGCCTATCGACTCAGTTCGTCAATCTGGTTCTAATTATATGTAAAAGTATATATTTGTCGAGAAAAAATTTTCCGAAAATTTTTGGGTGCCAAGAGAACCATAAAACCACAAAAGATTTTTGTCATAAAGCACCAAAAAGAATATGCTCTGAACCGCCGCGTACATCTGAGTCGAATCGTGCCAAAATTAAAGCTGTATTTTCAAGATTAATCATTTTCGGGCAGAGGGTATAACTGACAACCGAACCACTTTCTAAACCAGCTAATCGAGCTGACCGGAATGGTATCTAAATTATAGCTGTACAAACCCGACCAAATTTTGGCCTGAAGGAAAAGGCCTATCTATTTGACAACAGTAATTTTTCAATCAGCGATACATTGCACATTTATACAATATACATACCATTGTTTTTTTACCTGTTGATCAATAGCTAATTCTGTTCAAACTCCCAGTTTTCAGCTCGTGGTTACTCCGTGAAGTAGTTAAATACACAAGCGGAATACTGAATTGTCATTAATTATGACATTTAGTATATATTTTTTGTGCTGTTCCGTTGTTTCAGGGTGTTTGTTTTGTATCCGTTAACGCATTACGCGTTTGATGGTTTGTTTCGGTTACTGATAAAACACATATAGCTTTAAAACAATTAATTATTGTTTACAAATTTGCTGTAGTTTAGGCGTTTAAATGGTTTAATGGTTTAAAGTGTGACTTTTAGTTCCGACGTGTATTGTGGTGATTTTGTGCGACACATAAAGTTTTATAGCTGTGCTGTCAAAATTGTCACGAGACATAGCAAACTCTCCTGCCGATCGTGACTACCACTTTGAGTAAGCACAAGTGTTTCTTTAAGAAATGTGAGTCGGAGGTCGGAGCAGTTTTCGCAGTTGAGAAGTTTCCATATTTATATGAGCTGGATTGATACACAGTAAAAGGCAAAAGACCGAATAATAACACGTTGCTTGGCCTGAGCAACGTGTGCTGCGCAATTTAAGAAACGCGGAAAATCTCATCGCCTTAACGGTGTGACAAAAATTTTGTTGGTTATAAATTGTATGCCTTGAGCGTTGATAAAGGTTCTACGAAAATGTTCCTTTCTGCTAAATTCTAACTCAATACGGTGTAATTATAAACTACATGTCCAACCATTCGGTCATCATTGCTTTGATAAACATGTGAAGGAAACTAATTTCAAGAAATATTTTCCCCCACAACGGCCTTGCTCAACTGTTTCTAATCTCTGTCTACCTCGGGCTGTGATTACATGGAATCGTATAAGCTGCCGGCAGTTGCGTTCGGAGTTCAATGATCATAATATACTGGTGCAGTTATTTTGTACCCACCTTTGTCGACGTATATAACACCCTAAGGCACAATTAAAAAAAATTCCCTGCCCACTACTGGTCCTCACAAACATTAGAGTGACTGCGTTTCTACTTACCTGACCTCTTTTGGTCTATCTTACCTTATTTTGTAGGCTGATACCCTTTCGCCTTCTTGCCATGTTTTATCTGTACCTCTTCGCAACAACAGTTTTATATATTGTTGACTGTTTTCCTTCTCGTTATCTTTTTCCGGCTGCAGTATATACTAGTTTCCGCAACCGTACTTTCTCTGTACTGCAAATGTACTGCAGTTTCCGCAGAATATTTGCTTCGCTTATCGGGTTTTATTGTGCAAAAGTTTCAGCTGAGCTGAACTTTAACTTATTTATTTTTCCGGTGTATAGCTAACATCTTATCTTAATACTTGGGTATAAAAGCGCGTGCGCAGCTGCATTGCGGAGCTCAGTGCGGTCTCAGCTTTATCAGAATTAGGTCGTTTCATTTACCCGCGTTATGCGATCGGTTCTCTTCAGTCCGTCAAGTCTGTTGTCTTGCATCCCGTTCAGCTTTTACTTTACCTATGTTTTGGTGATGTTCGGCTTGCATCATGTGGCTGCCTTACCAAAACTTGGCTTGTCGTGATGCGGGGAGACTTTTCTTTCAACACCGACTTTGCTAGTCTACTGGCGATTTACATAGTTTCTGCGAGCCGTACTGGGTTAACGGCATCGCCAACTGCGCGAGGGTCGGCCCAGCGGATGTGTATGCTGTTAACGTTTTTTTCTTTTGGCTGGTTTACAGGCAGTAGATGCCGAAGGGCGTGCATGGCGTGCGAAGCGAAACCATGGATTTGACACCGACTCTTAAGCCTTAGCATTTCGGTTCCCTTGATACTGATCAATTTTTAGACTCCCACGGTTCACATAACTTCGATTTGCTGCGCTATGCTGTCCACTGCCCGTTGCGAAGGTTTATAGGATTGTTGGTATCATAATATAATGTTTCTCTCCGTAGCTGTGTTTTGTAAATAGCATCATTGATTTATTTTTTTGTGTTCATTTTTGGTTATGCAACATACTGTTCCCGTCGTAACATATGTTTCCTGAAGGCACCACAGAGCATAGGTTTGCTAACGACACCCGAGCCTCCATATCCAATAAAATAATAGTTCGCTGACAAGTCCACGGCGTCGATAGCTAATGTGAGTTTGTATTATCGTAGGGCGATAAGCTTTATTTCGCGTTGCTGGGCTAAGACCTAGCTTGCCCTTAATTCCAATTGAATATCAATTACCCAGCCGCAGGCTCCCGCTCTAGCCAAAACTTTAAAATACGGACTTCACGTTGCTTTCTATCTTATGCGATTACCCACTCGCTAGCAACTACATCTAAAAATTCAATAGAAAAGCTTTCCAACATGACCTAGTACGCGGGATGCCTAACCAACTTACCGATCTCTCAATGCACGCCGCGGGTATTTTGGCAGCTATGGAACCCGACATTGTGGGTGTAAGGTGGTGTCCCACTTTCTTTTCATTTGGGTAATAGACCGCCATACCCGGGGGACCTATATACTCCACTAGGCAACGTTGAGCCCACCCCCTGGTGTCTTGCTAATAATTTGTGGGATGTGGAGTTCCGGTAAGTAGAGGTTGGGCAGCCCGCGTTCCCCGTTACAAACAGTTTTATTTACCGTATAATCGCTTTGGGATTGTTTTCGGTGTTGTCTATTTAAGATGATATCCAATCGTAACCTAAATTATTGTTTTATGAGTGAATTCACTAAATGCGACGCTTTCTCTCCTATTTGCTCGCGAAAGTTTTATCTTAACATTTAAGATTTAAACTAACAAAGTGCCAACATTTATCGATTTTGGAATAAATACATATCCAGTGAATCTATGAAAACATCTAGTCAATGCGACATCGAACATTTTACTGAAATGTGATTGAAAACAGTAAACACAGAATGCATCGTTGAAAATTATATGTGAAATATTTACGAAACAAATAAACAAGCTCCAAAACGGAGAAACGGCAAATCAGGGTTCGAGCCAATTTAATTGCCAAAAAACAAGTATTTTTGTCATTCTGCTATTGGCTCACTTGATCAGATTTCAAACGCTATAAAAACCAAAATGAGAAATAGTATAATAAACATAAATATACCTCATTGCAACTTGTATATTTGCATAAAAATTCTTCTGCCACCAATATTTGAGTTTTCCAAAAAAGAACTAAAACTTGGCAAATCTCTATGTGCCCGCAACACTTTTATAAAAATCCAATATGATAATGTAGTGTTGTGCAGTGGATACGCCAAAATTCAGTTATCTGAGAGTCAAATAATGATGCCGATTTCCACATTATATACTTCATTGTGCACACCATTTCACAACATCGATTGGCGTAATGGAATTTACCTCTAGTCTCGCATCACAAGTTTGTTGCCGCTTTTGCAGGATGATGCGATGACAACGTCCGACACTTAAAAATTAGACCAACTATTAATGGTATAACTAAAATTAGTGAACAAATTTGGTAATTCGCTCCAGGCTTGAGCCCAAATTCGTATATCTATTCGGCGCCTATAGCAAGGTATTGGCCAGAGCCTCCTTTAACCTTTTATGAGTGGGGGCAGCTGACCCGCAGTCGTAAAACTTGTTCTCGCGCTGTAACAAAATTGACCCAGAAACAATACACATATTGATCCTTACAGCCACGAATTGCTACGAATTTACACTTAACGTTCAGCAAATCACAAGATGTAAAACCATCGTTTATTTTTTAGCTCATTAGAAGGTTATATTGATAGCTAGAGATAACTAGATTCTTCGTCACATTAAAAACATTACCCATAATTCAGGATAGTCTTCGCACCTTACTCTAAAAAGCCGATTATTTCACTGGATAAGCAGGCGTTGCCTTTTTACTCCAGAATTTCTTAAGATAGAGGCTCTGGACGGTGACCGATCAAGTGGGTGTATCCCGGAACCAAGTGGTGGGTGTGGAGGGGGGGGGTAGGGTCCGGACTTAAGGGGTTACCCGTACTTCTATGAGCTTGCATGGGTTTAGTATCATTGTTAAATTATTGACTGGCCAGTACAAAGGATGAGCAAATACTCACATATATCGCAACGAATAGCTAATAAACTCATTTAATGCATAATCACTCATAACTCCTTTAATAAAAATCTGGCCCTCCATTGCAAGCATTATGACTATAAAAGCAATAAGTTACCTTACCTATTTCATACAGGTGATGCATAATATGAAAAATCAAATTAAATCGGATATTAATTTTGCTTGACAAGTCATCATCTCATCAATTCTAGACCACAAATGAAATCTGGGTCGGTATTAGCAAATTTTGCAAAAAAGATTCCACAATTATTGTCAATGTTCCCAGGTTTATGTTAAAATTTTGCCAAATTTTTAGTCAAATTGCACAAAATTTGCCACGCACCGTAGGCAGTAGGAAGATTCACCACCATACTCACCTTAGGACACCTACGAAAAGGAATATATTGGATAGCAGTTGAAGGAAACGAATGGCTATGATGCTTCTTAAAACCAATAATTAGCGCAGCGCTTAAATTCGGGCGTGTGTTCCAACATAATTGATCGAATTCAATACAATATAACTTATAGTTGTATTTAGCGAGAGTACGGGAAGAGTTTGATGATACAGGCGTGTTTTACCTTTAAACTTATTTATATGGAGAGGACAATGTTCATAACTCTTTTTCCTGTTGTGGGAAATGGTCGCACCTCCGTTTAGAAGAGGATCGGCTGAACCCATGGATATTCAATGAATAAATCACCGTCAGAACTGGGGCGTTAAACCTACAATGCTCCAGTCACAGAATGAGGGGGCATATGTCATGAACCTTCTACGGAATCAGCGGACGTAGATCCGAAATCGCCGTTATGAAACACGGGTTAACATTTGAACGTTGCTGAGAAGCGTCATGCTCTTTCTTCCATTATGTACTCTTTTGTATTATGTATTTTGCAGTGTTAACGTTATAAATGGCAATAAATCGCATAACTATAATAGCTGTATATATATCGCTACGGCTCTGTCTGTTAGTGACAAGCAATACGGTAACGGTTGTAGTAACTGGC
>JASANE010015623.1:0-16277 GCA_030248225.1 Trileptium ribeirensis
AATCGTCAAACGTCAGCAAATTCATGAGTTTTGTCGGCCGTTGATTTTGCCGGGGGTAATAAAGATACGTAGTTCTCTGTGGTGTTGATCAAGTACTAAAATTATAATAGTATAAGAAAAGGTGTAGCAAGGAGTAGGATGGGTTCTCTTGCTTTGTGTCATTTCTCTATCGATGGCGTACTATCGATGGAGTTTTAGCAGCAAGATTTATAACTTTTGTATATGCTCGAAAATCACTACATCATTAAAATAAGCATTGTCCTATATTATAGATATTTATATAAACAACATGTTTCTAGTGCTGTCCAGCCTAAAAATTTATGTTTAGGCACATGAGACTTGGAGAAAACAACAACATAGCTTAGTGTATTGTGGTGCAGTGGCACATTACCACGTGACATTCGACTTTTGGTTTGAAATAATATAAAAAAGTTACAGATTTACGTTGAATAGCACATTAACAACGATATTTCCTTAAGATAATATAAAAATGTTAAAAAATTTAAGTTGGTAAAGTTTATTTGAAAAATGTCCAAGCATACCTGGTATGGGGCTAATGTAAAATTTAAAGTCGAAAAACCTTGCGGAACATCTAGTGACAAATTCACACAATGCTTAGACAATAATACGCAGACTAAAGATGATAATACTTAGACACTAGGAATGGATTATTTTTGTAACTAGTTTCAACAATGTTACCATCTTTAAGTGGACATCATTTTATTTAAGGAAACTACATCTTTTATATTTTATAAATTTAAGATTTGATCTATTTAAATTTTTATAATTATTAATATTTCAAGGCAGAAATTACACCAAACCTCACAAACCACTTAATCGACTAAAGCTGTAATTTCACGATTCTTCGAAATCACACACAAGCTTTCACTATGCCGTTTTACTGCGCAAAAATCCGAAATGTTAATCTGACACCGTACCGTAGGGTGTAGTTGTTAGCAGAGATTTTGATTCAGAATGTTGGGAATAAGCAAGTAATGCTACTGAAAATCAGACCTCCAAGTGTAGTTGGTAGTAAAATGTTCAGTTATAAACTGTGTCTGATGCATTCGTATAATAACTATTCTTTGCTAATGCTAAGACATAAACTTGCCCATATACTTAGCCTTTTGACTGTAAAAAAATCTGCTGCCTGGTTTTGGCGAACACTGAAAATATTGTGAACTAAGTAATTGGAGTATAACAGGATGCTAATATTTTAAGTCTTAAACCGTGTTACCCTTAATGACATTACATTGTTACTACACAACTTCGTATTTATTCGAGACAACTAGTCTTCCACCCTGTCAATTTTGAACACGTCTCTCGGATGCTTGTGACGATGTAGATATGTGAATCACTAAAGCAGAAAACTGTCCAGACACGACAATGTGAAATCATGTGTTCAAAAAAGAGCAAAATATCTATGCATGTAATTTTAAGTAAAGTTTACTATGGTTTTGTGAAACTTAACTTGATATGGGCAACTAAGCTATATGTATAATTAGTCATTAGTGTCTGTGGCTGCTTACATAAATTCAACGCCTACCGGTGAATACTTGATAGAGATAATGTTTTAGTTTCAAAAACGAATGTCGTATTGCAAGATTACGCTATGATAAAATCAAACTGCGCAAAAGAAAGCATAGACTCCGCGTTGACCGGCGATCTACTGGGTTATCGTTTAGCGCGCTTACCTTAAGATAAATGTTTATGCATGTCGCCATGCCGGTTCATAGGTCCCAGTAATGCTTTTTCCCATGAAGTTTGGAATACGAATGATTGCCTAATCCCATCTGCTATTAATGTTGTGCTCCTAATGAAAAAATCGAATAAATGCTGTCGAAGAGCTTCCGTCCGCAAAAAGTAATCCAGTAGCAGAGGAATAAAAAATGGTTATTATATGAGGTAAATCCAAGGTATATAGATGTACTGCATTTCTTACGTTCGCAAAACTTTCCGTCGCCAGTGAAACCTTTATCGCAGGCACAAGAATATCCAGGTGTTCGATCCGTGCAGACGCCTCTTACGTAGGGCTGTCCACTAACCTTCGGTCGCTTGTCGCAATCGTTGAGGTCATCGTCGGCACATTCGTTAACGTTAGTACACACGTGTTGATTAACCTATGAAAGAAATTTATCGAATAACCCTAAGAAGGAATTTGGCTAACAAAAGTAAACCATTGTATAAGGAAATATTGTGTTTACTCCCAGAAACGCGGAAATGGTGAAAAGCGTAAAGCAGCTGCTATTCACGCATAGATGAAAAGACCTTCATCAAATATTTTAAGTTATAGGACAATAATTATCAATTACAAACCTGCAAAAATTTTATTGATTCGATTATAAAAGACCAGTCTGTATAATACTTGCGTCAGATCACCGTTTTGGTCTTATCAACATCGACTATTTTAAACAAATCGACGTGCGCCAAATTACTTCAATGCGTCTATGTATGGTCGAGTGGCTTCATATTGGAAAAACGCTAGACACAGCAAATGAAAATTTTTCCAATGCCTTTGATACTGTTTCAGTCGCTAAATTTATCCAAAACATTTCAAGATTCGGCATTAATAGTGAATCCTTTTTAAATTGGGTAATTGCTTTTCTTGGACACCGGACTTTTCGCGCTAAAGAGAACAACAGTTACATATACTAAAAATATTACATTATGCGTACAACAAAGAAGTATCATAAAGTCTACTTAGTTGTTGTTATAAGTATATTGTGTAAATTTAACTGTCTCCATTCATAATGTTTGTTGTAAATTGTATGCCCGTGTTTTTAAATTGTAAGTGAATGTGTTAACCGCTATCGGCAAATTATCGGCCCTTAGCCTTCAAAATGTACTGCAGTCCCCGCTAGATTATGCCAACAAATAGCAATAATCAATTTCTGTCCCAACATTTTGCGCTTAAAGCACAAAAATAATTTATACATTATTTAGAAAGAAATGGAAATTTTTGTCAACGAATTTGCAGGTCAACGTATCATTCACAAAATTCCACAGGATAATAGTGTAAAAGATATATGATTTTAACGTAAGCATCATATGAAAGTGCTTCCCATCAATGCATAGTTTCATTATATATATATATAATTTTGCATTATATATATATAATCTAAATGCAATTTAAGATACTAAAAGTTCAATATACTGTTAGCGTTTCTTCGTCTTTTGTCAGGCTATGCAGTGCATTGCCCTCTCTGGCTATTACAACACTTCAGAAACCAGACTTCTAAAGTCTGCTCACCATTGGGACATGGCAAACGTTTCGGTTTTGTCAGCCATATATAAGCGTAAACTGGAAATTTTTATAGTGTTTTATAACTCTAAAACAGGTATTACCAAAAGAGCTACGTCCATTTATGATATAGCATAGAACTGAGGCTTAGCTTAAACCAAACTCATTAATTTACGAACCAATCCAAAACTTCATTATAACTTTATCACTCATCAATTCACAACTTTCCGTAATGGTCGGTCGTTACTTGTATAGATATGATTAGGTGCTGACAATGTTACATTACGATATGACCCAACCTCTGTACTACTTGTAATGGCTTCGGGAGTTATCACCGAATAAAAGAAAAACCAAAAAATGGGTCAGCCGGATTGACAGAATGAGATACAGCTATTAGTATAGTGGATACTTTAAGACTCTCATTCATCCATATATTTCAAAATTAATGAACAAAAACGCTATTTTTCCTAGAACGTATACGGATAGATGAGGCCCCTATCCGAGGCATTTCCTCTAGATAGGTAGGTAGCGACGCCACCGAGTACAGCTTACCTTTCTATTGTTACTACAATAGACGAGGATGTTTATTCCAGCACTAAGGTCACTATTATGTTAGACGTTTAAGTACAATTTGAACTGAGCAATCATCTCACGCACAAATTCTTGATCACAGCCTACTACGTGCCTCTGACAAATATACCTTCACATTTGCGCAGCCGGCTGAATACCACTTCCAAATGTCGTAAATTTTCAACAACCCAAAATATGCAATATCGTTAGAAGAAGTGAAATATTATTGTACCATTGTTAATTCTTCGAATTAGTTAGTCCAGGATTAAAAAAACTATTAGTTTCTCAGACATATAATAATTCACAGCTGCTTACGAAGCCATAAAGCAGCAAAGCATTTTGTTAAATTTACGGATCGCAAATTATTCAACAAATAATCTACGACCACAATTATGAAAATTACATTGTTAAAAATTCGAAACCAATATTGATGTTGCAGATTAGAATAAAACAAAACAATTAAACTATGCAATGTGTCGGCATATCAGTTTGTAAAAACGATAAAAATTGAGTCGGGATATAGCAATTTTGGCGGGCAGGCGGGGTGTGATACTTTCGTATCAACCTGTCAAACAAATTGATAACCACATTTTTCGAACACCTACCATATTTTTTGTGAATCTTGGACGGCCAAACTTAGGTCTCACAAGGCACGAGCCGTCTCCCCCTCCATATATCCGTTTGTAAAAACAATTCAAGTGACCAAAACGATAATATCCTATGTAGTAAAAATGAAAGGTTCTTTTCCATTATCTCCCCAGCCCGCATTTGCCCAAAAATGGTCAGATTCTGGAAATTTGGTATTTTTGTGATCATCGAGACCCCCTGATCATTTCAAGCAAAAATAAAAAAAATTTTTAAAATTTTAGATTTTTTCGAGTCCCAAGAGTCCCCCTTGGGAACCCAAAAATTTTTTTCTTAAAAATTGGATTTTTACCACTCGACGCGGCTTTACAAGCTGAATCGAATGTCGATATTTTTAACAGGATTTGGTAACCGGATCCTAAGCTATGCCCAAAACTATCGGAGGCTGAGAGGCTCAGCAATTGAACCGTTTTTGGCCATAACCTGGGATGCTTTTATCGGATCCCGTTGGAACACTATTACACTCAGCTCGTCAAGCCGCGTCGAACGTTGGATAAAAATCTAATTTTTAAGAATAAAATTTTTGGGTTCCCAAGGGGGACCGTCGGGGTCCGAAAAAATCTAAAACTTTAAATATTCAGTTTTTTCGGTCGAAGTGATCAGGGGAGGTCTCGAGGATCACAAATGTACCAAAATTTCCAGAATCTGACCATTTTTGGACAAATGCGGGCTGGTGGGGATAATTGAAAAGAACCAGATGAAAGTCGGGTCAGCGGAGTTCGCGTCCAGTCTGGTCGGATAGTATTGAAGTAAATTGAGGTCTTTTGTACACATAAAAAAGAATAATAGTAGTATTATAGGAAAGTTCAGATTTCAATAAAGTCTTATGAATGGCCTGAATCGTGCATTTTCATAGGTAGTTTTGCTTGCAAATTACCATTGTTGCATTGTAGTATACATTAGTTCCCAGATTTAAGATAGGCGTGCTGTGATATGAAGGTATGGGTGATTGCTCATACAGTAAATTTGCTCAAAAAACGTTTATATTTATAAGATTGCGGACGCAGCGTGTAATCATCTTTTTCTTTCAAGGTATGCTGAGTTGTTTGTTCTGTACCGAATTTGTGTTTGTGACTGTATGTTGTTAGATATGAACTGAAGTTTTGTAACCAATACGTGATTTAATTTTCAATACGAATATATAGAAACCCTGAAAGCGTGGCCTGTCGATCCTTTTGATTTTAAGGGTGTCAAGCAAGATGTGTCAGAAAAGTTACCACAGGGATAATTGGCATGTGGCAGCTAAGCGTTCATAGCGACGTTGTTTTTGATCCTTCGATGTCGGCTCTTCTTATCATTGTGAAGCAGAATTCACCTAGCGTTGGATCGTTCATCCACCAATAGGCTGGCTTAGACCGTCGTGAGACGGGTTTGTTTTACCTTTGTTAGATGTGAACTGAAGTTCTGTGCCTAATACTTGATTTGGATTTTTATGGGCACTGCGTTCATTCATGCATTTTGCGCATGTGTGTACTAGCGCTCTTACGATATACTCGAACAATTTTACTTTACGCTTAACATTTTCAGCTACTGTAAAATTGTGAGTTCATAATGCCCCTTAATAATTTAACCAATTAAATGCCAAAACGTTTGAGACTATGCTTTGTTCAAAATATATAAATTTTGCTTCACCTCTAGCATTGTTTGGTAAGAAATATTGTAAGATACACCATACACGCCAAAAAGTTATGACATAGTTCGTATTTCATATCTGGCGTGTAACTTCGAACATTCAGGGTGGTAACTGATATATTGTAATTGTTAGCGTGACCGACAATATTTTTTGAAATAGTTGCGTTTATAAATTTTCGACCCTAAACTTATATCAGAAAGGTAACTGCATGACAAGTATGCTGTAAAGTGCCACAGTCGGTGATGGGATCGGATGTGGTCGTACAGCTACTCAACCGATGTAATCTGAGGTAGGTTGAACCATGCCGAAATCAATGAAGCAAAATTCATTAGTTTTGGTTAGGTGAAGCGAGTTTAACTGAAGTGATACTTGTCTCAGATGGCTTGAATAACATATACTAATACTGTGACGTCCATCTTGCATCAATATTATCCGTAGTATTATAGTCCACTAAACTTAGAAGTGTAGATGTGAATGGATATTGAAGCCTGCTAGCTGCTTCTTGCAGCATAAATTTTATTTGCACAGTCAATGTCAAAATCTGCTTTGCTTTTTCTGGTTTTGGACGTTATTACAACTTTATAATATACAAATGTTTTCGTTGAAGCGCTAGCAAACTAGAGATCGTATAGGATTATCAACTCGACCTGATACAATCCGTCGATTCTATACCTCAAGTCCTCCTGACCGACTCCATAATAAACAGATCACTGACTTCGAATAAATTGTATTACTGTGACTGGTAATGAGGTTGTGAGTGAGTTTTCTGCCGGCGTTTTAACGAACACTATCCAGCTTGCACGACGACAATATGACTTACATCAAAGCCGCATCGTTTACAGGTGTCACTGCTTAGGAGTATGTGTAATCTCAAAATAGGCAGCATACTTCATTAATCAATGTGACTAGCACAGACCAAAAATAGCTATACCTGAACCTGAAGCGGCCCGATATGACCGAACCATTACTCTTCTCGAATGCGGTCTCTACTACGAAGAGCCTCAAATTTATAATGTATATATAACGCTTAATAAAGTCGAATTGGATCTAATCGTGTTTATATCTGTTGTAGGTTGGGTTCAGCCGGTAACGTCTGATACAAATTTTGTCTTTACTATGTTGTCTAGGTAGCAACTAGAAAAATATAACGAAGCACACTTGTTTCATGTGGTTTTTCTTCCTCTGCACCGTGTTATAAATATTATTGATACTGCAGCCTTTTATAGATATTTGAGGTTGTGTTAGACGTGTAAAAAGCGTTGAAAACAAAAATAAACACCCAAATGCCCGTTTTACATACATATAATTTCAGTTTGACGTCAAAAACGTTACCGATTTATATCCGTCTTTGCAAATACACTGATAACGCTGGTTGATTTTTAAACAAGCTGTTGTGTTACTGTCGCATTTATCGCAAACCTTTTTGTCGTCTGCAATGAACGTTGAAATTAAACATATTTAAATTATTTCCGACTTACCTGATGGGCCGCCCATACGCGAACATATACACGTACGCCCTTACATACTCGAACATCTCACAAAATAATTGCAGTTTTTTTGGAATAAAATAATATCATATAGTAGCTACGATTTAAAAATATGTATAAGACATAAATCGGATGATTGGGATAATCAAGTCATTCCGTATAAAGAGTGGCAATCAATCATTGAGCATTGTAATAGGACAGTTAACATTGGATTTTTTGTAAAAGCACATAGAAATTGATCATTAAAGTACATATAATGAGATATTAGAGAAAATATCAATAAATATTTGGGAATTTATTTGTATATCGTATGTTTACACCATTTTAAGCACACACCTTTTGGACTAAAGTAATCTCTTACCATTCGGGTTAATGCGAACCGATACACACAATGAAATGATTGTATCAGTGTACGAATGCATGAAATCGTAAACTTTAAGATGAGATCAGACCTGTGACAACCATAGGTGTAAGTCAGATCTACAATTGTTCAGAAACTGCCCGCTTTGCAGTCCCATAATGTCAAAATCTATATTTACAGTAAGCGACACTGATATTCTAAATGTAACGGGTCACAAAAACTTTTGTGCTTACACAAACTAATCCAACTGATATACACATTAATATGCTCAACTGATTTACGAATTTTCAAAAGCATCATTATTACACTAATAAACTAACAATTAAATTTTAACAAATATAAAATGCTTTGCAAATTTCGGAAAACTAGCGATATTGCAAACATTATGATACTGAAAACTTAATTTTGGTCATTATAATTTAGCAATTTTTAATTTTAATTGCTGAACATGCAATGAAACCCTACCCGTTTATAACTCCATCGATTTCCTTATGGCGCCTTTTTCCAATAATTATTTGCTTCAGTGTACCCAACTCTTAAGCAGCAATGAAGTGCTAACATAATTCAGGATATTAATTTGACAGCATACGCAATATATGCGAAAATATATGCTGACGTATTTGTAAATTAATTATAGGAATAGTATCGCAAAGCTTGATCGCAGCTGTACACTATGTCAACACAGTGACTAGATGATGTATTATAGGGTTCGTAATTTCAGAGATTTTCGCATTTACGCTGAACAGTCCCTAGGATAAGATGGGAAATAGGGATATTGAAACTACATTTATGCATTATAAAAATTAGCAACTAAAAATGACATAAAAATATATATGGATTATATTTTACTGCCTAAAAATGTACGGCTCTAAAAATGATAATCGCGTCATCCATTATAATATTGCACTGAGTGGGATCAGTTTTTTTTATATATTTCATACCGTTCCATTTTTTCATTAATTTTGGCATCAAAATAAAACGGTTGGACTTACGTATGCAAGTATAGCCATCTCCGATGAAATCATTCTGACATGTGCATGAATACGATCCGATTTTGTTTTCACAGACTGCATTCGGGTCACACGGTTGTTGCATTTTCGATTGTTCTGTACATTCGTTGATATCCTAATGATAAAACTTGCGGTTATGGGAATATTAGAAGTAACATAGCCAAGGTGCGTTCCAAAATCTGTACGCACGGCTATGAAGAATTCAAACGAATGCGACTGCACGAGTTTGAAGAATAAGGCAACTCAGGTCGTGCGTTTCCAATCTCTGAACGGACAGTGCTATGCTACAACAGACTTGTTACACAAAAACTAATAAACCTAACCGTCCGATCAGACATTTTATTCACGACTGTAAAAATATAACTAACTATATTTAAGTACAAGTTATGATTTATCTTTACTTATACGCATAATCCGACAGAAAGCAAGCTTAGTCGAATTGGACTTCTTAATGCATTTACAGAAATTTTATATCTAGGATCAATAGATAATTTAAATTACATGCCTATGCGCAATTCAAGAATACGCTGTACTGTTTCGATAAACTCAGCCACTACAGCTACTGGAAAAGGATTTTGATCATTATTTTTGCACTAATTAGTGATAATTACATTTGCCATGATATTAGCGCAAAATGTCATTTGCATTTTACAACATAACGCATTATTGTTCAAAATGATAAAGTACAAACATATGTACGAAATAATTGCAGATTCATATTTCAGATCCGTATAGTTTTACAACTTGTGTATTAGGGCTTAGTTCACAGTGACCAAAGTTGATCTGAAACCGAAGTATCCAGATTCTATGTTGGATTAATGCGGTTGACCGGCAAATCATATGCAAGAAATGGTTTCCGTAAAAATATAGCAAATTTTTATGCAAACTTGACACCAAATATTAATTTTGTTATTTCATTATATATATATATATATTACACTTTTTGTAATTAATTACTTATGGTTTCATGCGTAAGCACACTTTATGGGCAGGATACCAGGGTTGTTCTTTTGGTAAAAGTCTATTTACGTTATCAAAAAGATTACCGAGTAAATAATTAGATAGTTTATTAGCAGGCACAATTTGCGATGAGATAGCAGACAGATGGTGTTCGCGATCACCATTTGAAGAATTAGCAACGCAATTAACTAACCGTGTCCGCTTACAGCGCTATCATACATTTCGCACAGGTGCACAACAATAGACAAAGTACACAGCAGATCCGATTTAGCATATCACCGTGATAAACATTCCTAATATGATAATCGTGCAAACACTCAAAATGTACGGGTACTCTAGCTACATTCGTAAATCATACAGCTGACGTTCACGTTGCTTACGTTCCCACCGAATATCAGAATCATGACGCTAATTTTTACCTGATTCAAATCGCGAGTTTGACAAAAGAACAATCTTTGTGACTACAATTCACCTAATGTTTACCCAGGATATCATGGGGAGTCGATGTCTAGAAGCGTTTTAAAGCTACTTTATTTATTCACTTATATACTAAGCGCCTACAGCGGCGTATTCCCAAATACAGTAAAATTGATGGATTTTAATAATTGAAAAGCAGAAACAAAAAATTTAAACAACAAGCAAAACCAGAAACAGATTTTTCAGGATTAGATTTATGTTATAAACCGCCGTGATATGTCTAGCGATGTGTAAGAACCATATTCGCCTAAAGCGTCATTATTAGACAAATTTTGTACTAAACATAGTTTTTTTGCTTCGTTCAAGATGTCACGTTGTGCTTGGCCTTATTGGAGCCATGTCAACAGCTGTATGTCACACGTGGCTCTAATTCTGGTTATAGAACCACCTGCAATGACTGTTTCAACACTGAAGCAGTCACGGCATCTGTCAAGTTCCAATTACTCAAAAATTAAAAAAAATCCCTTTAGTCCATGAATATTATAAAAGTAATATATATATACAAAGGTTTATCGAATTGTTATACAAAATAACATGGAATAAATTTGCATTACATAACTAAATATGACAGTTGACCAGCTACAAGGTTTGTGCTTAGAAGTTCTAACCAGAAATTTTTTATGAACTGTATATAAGTCTTTATGTACTTATACCCTTAAACTTTAAAAGTTAGCGTGTATAATAGCTAAACATACACATGCTTCTTAGTAAGCTAATTATACGAATTATTTATTGATATCAAAGGTAGTATGTTAAAATGATCGAAATTTTAAAATTTTAAGTCAAAAATAAAAATAAATTATTTAAACTTACTACACAATGGTACCAAAACCTTTGATCATAACCTCCTTCAATGCACGGGCACGAGTAGCCGAATGGATATGCAGGCGATTTCTCGTGATTGACACAGCGCGTGTAGTTTCCACATTTCGTGCTACCCAATGCGCATTCATCCGAATCTACATACATTATGCAAATAGCAAATTTAGAGCACAACAGAATGTTCACGTTGTCCAGTCTTGGATCATATTATTTTCATTGATGCAGAATCATTTCTGGAAAGTTTTTAGTGCTAAAGAAATAATCGGTCGTTAGCTTAATTTTGCGATTACCAGGTATTTGTATATTAGAAACAAATACAAAAATTAGAGAGTCCCTATGGATGTTAATTAGGAAGCAGTACGTGTTCTATACGCCGTATATGGGCTGTGCGTTTTCTATATGCCGGGCGGTGTATCCTACGACAAGTTAGTCACCTTTACTGATTAGTAATCTATCATATGTGTTATGGCTTAAAAGTTGGTGAACCCTAACTGAGCAGTGTCCTAGCAATTCTGCATTTGATTTGAATCCATATGGATCACAAAAATACAGACCTCTCTACTGTTTACTCGCTTTTCTTATAACAATAACGTAGTAAAATGACATGTATCTGTAAATAAAATAAGCTTTACAAAATCAGAAAGCGTAAAAGCAATAGCTATAATGCTGGACCTGAACCCGGTGCTTATGGGTCCATAGCTTAGCAAATCATCGCTTGGCCATACTGCCGTACGGTACTTAACTTGTAAGAACAACCAACGGAAAAATTAAAACAGCACTGTGCCTTTAGTTCTGAAGTTTTTAATGCATCAGCCCTATCATTACGTGATAGTTTCGTGTCAAACCCTCAAATAAATGAAAACGGTAGCTGGAATATACCTTTTTGCATCATATACGACAAGATGCGTGCGCGTGGTCCTAATTATGTCACGCGTTCAACTGAACTAGCTACTATGTCACGCAGACAGTCCAGCTCGACTATCAAAGTTTGAAACGCTTAGCTAGGCCATACATTTGTCACTGATGGTCAAGCTGGACTATGCAGTTGTCACACAGTGTTCAACTGAGCTTTTGTATTCTGTAAGCCAACTATGTTGCACTCCGCGAAATCTTCAGTTTAATATTTGCGCGAAAACCGTCACTGCCGAGGAAATAGTTTTTGAAATTTTGCACAATATTTTTGCTCAACAGGAAATTATATAAAATTAAAACTACAATGAATTAAATAGCTTAATTTATTAAAGCCGGAATCATTTTATATACTGTCATTACTTTTTGGAACATACATGCTAAGATTTGACGCTTAGGGGGTAGTCGGGTCGGCGGGGGTAGGTTGTCTCAGGGGATGTCTGCCAGGGGGTCTGCTGGAACAAGTTTACGACCTGCCCACCGCCCCATGAATCATGTTATAGTGTCATTACTTTTTGGAACATACATACTGAAATTTTGACGACTCATGGGATCGGCAGGTGTATGTCGTCTCAGGGGGAGGTCCAGCAGGGAATTTGCTGAAATGAGTTTACGACCTGCCCACCGCCCCATGAATCATGCTTTATACTGTCATTACAGTTTGGAACATACGTGCTGAAGCTTTGAGGTTGCAGAAGGTAGTCAGTGTCGGCGGGGCTAAGTTGTCTCATGGCGAGTCCGTCAGGGGGGTGTGCTGAAACAAGTTTACGACCTAGCCACCGCCCTGAAATCATATTATAGTGTCATTACCATTTGGAAAATACATGCTGAAGCTTTGAGGTCTCAGGGGTAGTCGGGGTCGGCAGGGGTAGGTCGTCTCAGTGTATTTCCGCCAGGGTGGTGCAATGAAACAAGTTTACGACCTACCCCCGCCCCATGCATTACGTTATATTGTGTCGTTACCATTTGAAAAATTCATGCTGGAGCTTTGCGGTCTCAGAGCGTAGTCGGGGTCGACGGGGTAGGTCGTCTCAGTGGAGGTCCGCCAGGGGGGTCTAATGAAACAAGTTTACGACCTACCTCTCGCCCCATGCATTATGTTATATAGTGTCATCACCATTTGAAAAATACACGCTGAAGCTTTGAGGTGTTATGGGTTAGCCGGGTCGGCGAAGGTTGGTGGTTTCAGGGGCGGTCCGCTAGGAGGGTTTGCTGAAATAAGTTTGTTTATATAGTGTCATTACAGTTTGGAACATATATACGTGCTGAAGCTATGACGTCTCAGGAGGTAGTCAGGGTCGGCGGAAGCAGATCGTCTCAGGGAAAGGTCCGCCAGCAGCGGAGTCTGCTGAAACAAGTTTACGATCTTCCACTGCCCCAGGAATAACGTTAATAGTTTCAGTGTCTGATCTGCCGTTTTCCTGGCAGCAAAATTTAGTTTTACAAGCATTTTAGGTTTACGCATAACTTATACGCAACGGTGGGAACAACACTTGTATGCGTACTGTAGTGAAATACTTTGAAAAGCCGTTGGGGGAGTTGTTTGTATGTGTTGTCTTAAAATATGCTTAACTGTATATGATGGAATTCAGCGAATGTTAGCTTTTCGGTCCGCCAACATAGTGTATTTTTACTTAAATATTTATGCGTGTACGAATATTTCGTTTAGTTATAGATTTTTCTACTGTATACGCGTTTAAACTAAATGAATGAGAATTAAGTGTATAAATATTTTTATTTAGCATATTTAGCATAACGCCAGTTCTGCTTTATTATAAAAAGTGGCAAGATTTTACAACTGCTTCGCCTTATTATTAACGGTACCGAATACCAGTTACTTTATGGCACTATAAATTTTAAAAATTTATACCTACACAGTCTCTACAAGTGGCGGGTCGCGGCTCGTGCGCTCGGAAGGATCCCGAGGCGTCGACCTCCGTCGGAGGGGCGCACAACCCCGTTGTAGTGGCGCAGCTTTTAACCCCCCTCCCGAGTCGCCGCATCCGCCCCTCCCCTTGAGGCTCGCAAGCCCGCCCTCCCCCGAAACGCCGCAAGCGCCCCCATCCTCCCCCGACAAGTCGCAACCGCCTCCCCGAGGCGTGCCACCCCTTGCCCCACCCCTTCCGAGGCGCCGCACCCTTCAACGATGCAGCGCACTTCCACCCGAAGCACTGTGCCCCCCTCCCTCGAGGCGCCCTACCCGCTCTTCCCTTGGAGGCGCGGCACTCACCCGAAGAGTCGCCCCCAAGGTCCCTTTGAAGGCGGGGCACCACTAACCCGATGTGACGCACACCTCCCCTCACTGACAGTGAGGTACTCCCCGCCCCCTCGAGGCGCCGCGCCCTCCCGGCCCTAGGTGCCGCACCACCTACCTGAGGTGCCGAATCCTGGTGCCCGTGGCAGTGCACCATCCGCCAACGCCGAGAAGCCGCACTCACTCTCCTTGGTGCCGCACCCACCTCCCAAGCAAAGCACCCCATCATCGAGGCATCTCAAACCCCTGAGGCGTCACACTCCTCTTTCCCGAAGGCGGTGTAGCCCCTCATGCCCTCTGTCCCGCCGCCCCGCACAGCCTCCTGATGCGCCGAAGGCATGCGAAAATTTTAGCACTAATAAAAAAATTTTATGAGTGATCGTTTTTTGTTACTCACGTGGCCTACCCCTCGCCATGACCAACTACTTCTCAGCCGGCGGACTTTGGGCACCTATGCATGTTTTGGGGGTGGTGTGCCCCTAAGGATCCCCTGGGTCCTTCCTTTGTCCTTAATACTCTTCAGTGTTATAAAGTAATGCAGATTTCGATGCAGATCTATTTTATTACACTCCAGTCCCGCACAGAAATTTCTAAAAATACCTAAGTTGCGCGAACCAATAGCTGATCACTGCCGAAACATTGGTGCCGCTGGGATCTCTTAGGGCCAGAGCTGGTCCTAGTACAGATAACCTCGTTGACCAAAACAATCGCTAAGCGTAGCTCTAAACACGTTTCATCAATAATGTTGTTCTAGTTTCTTGTTGTTAGTCTGAAGAACGTTTGAAAAATCAGAACTTTTACTGGTAAAGAACTAGATTTCACATTGAACAGTTACAAAACGCATGTTGCCCTATTTAGACGACAGGCAAACTTTTGTCACCTCAAAATGCCCCCAAACACAGCCAAAGCAAGTTGTGCAATTACGGAATAACTACGTTTTCTATACAACCGAAGCCAAACAGTTAGCTAACATAATTTAATTTATTACTGATAAATATTACTTGACAATTAGAAAAACACCAGGTCGCCACACGGATAAGAAAAAATTCACTAAGTCCGTTTAGCAGCCGTGCCAATACTTCGCACGCGTGACATAAGGACCACGCGCACGCACATTACCGTAAATGATGCATTAGCTTTCGCAGAACAGATACAAGCGGCAGTGGAATAACTATTAGTAGACATTCTCTACATATAAATCCAATGACTAAAATTATAGTCTCATACCTTTACATGGTGAGCCAGCCTTGCCAGCTTTCGGATCTCCTCGCCAACCTTCTTTACAGTCGCAGTAGTAGAAAGGTTCGCCCTGAGTATTTCGACAGATAGCATTTTTGTCACAG
The DNA here is from genome assembly GCA_030248225.1 of Trileptium ribeirensis. NCBI lineage: Eukaryota > Metazoa > Nematoda > Enoplea > Enoplida > Thoracostomopsidae > Trileptium > Trileptium ribeirensis. The sequence continues at coordinate 15,713 of JASANE010015623.1, forward strand.
GCAGCTATATAGGTGGTTTTTCCTCCAGTGCCTTCTACACATTCGTCAACATCTGCAAAAATGATTAGAGCTAAAAGCGAATGAACAAAATTCAAAATGTGATTCCGCAACTTTTAGGGTAATATAAAATGAAACAATGTCAAACATTTTGAAATATTACGAAATATAGAAGTAAATCACGACATAGAAACACTGTTGCGCTACAAAGCGTATAAACGTAGACAAATTTTCAGTCACGCTGAAATATTTAACGTCTGAAATGAAAGATGTCTTCAGCATAGCAGAAAGAAGCTAAGGGGAAAATGTACGTACAGCGTACAGTTACAAGAGTATGACCGAGTGTCATCCGCATTTGTAAAAATTATTAATAAGCTCATAGATTCTACGGCTATATGGTTATTTTCTATTTAATGCCAAAATGTCTCTGGCGGTGCCTCCCACTTCTGTGAGACATTCAACCACTAACCACAATATTTTTCAGAAATGAACTTCCAAAACTGCTACCAATCCATACGGATGCAATCCTAACTGGTCTGCAGGCCATACCGATTGTTGGTGCCACTAG